>SNQJ01S0037799.1:27291-38780 GCA_010110895.2 Picea sitchensis
AGTAGTAGTCTAGATTAAGAGGATTAATTTTAAACATTAATAATATTACTTTGAGGATTATTAATAATTTGAAAATTAAATGTTAATGTTAATTTAAGTGATCATGTATTAGGGGTTAAGTTTACCATTAGGATATAGGTTTAAGGTTTATTTTATGATTAGAGTATAGTAAAGGAGACGTATAACTCTTTTAATATCCTTTACTGAAATTTTCCATTCCTAGATTCGAAAAGGGTACCATCATTCCTGGAAGTGTTGCAGACTCTTGCAAGGTGAAACATGCACCCTGAATGTCAACCACATGCCAATGCATTGATTCTTCATAGTGGTGACCATATTATATAACGATACATTAGCCAACAGATGTACCTTGATCAAAGGTCATCTAAGGGGCGTGCTAAAATCCAGTATCACCGTCACTGTTGGAGGTGTTGCGTACTCTTCCAAGGTCACACCACGACTCTTCAAAATTTCAGCCATAATCCTTAAGCCATAATACATACAAATACAATCTTAAGCTCATTCAAAATTTCAGTGAACCTCTAGAATTAAGTCTTTAATGGAAAGTATATTTACAAACAATATATAGGATTTCTATTCCAAACCACATATTATATTAATAAAAACGTCCACTTGTTTACCTGCATTGGTTTTGATTGGACAAATCTGGTGAGTCGTAGTAAGTAATATATATTCACATCTATGAGTCATAATAAGTAATATATCTTCCCATCTATGTGAAACATGCGAAACGTGGTAACGTGCTGACTCAACACAAAATTTCTTACCTGCTCTGAGCTTATTCTGCTCGACTCTTTTAAATTGGGTCGTAATTAATTTACAATGATAGATCTGTTTCAAACTAAAGTATTGTAGTGAGAATAAGAGCCAAAGAAGTGTGACTTTTGCATAATTTTAGCCTAAAAATGATGTTATAGGGTTCCAAAATCTTGTTGAAAACTCTTATGGTTCAAGTTATTTTATGAAATAGCTTCACAGAAGTGATATTGCGACAGATCAAACCTGTCATGAGTTCAGCAATTTTATCCCCCAAAGTTTAAATATCCTCGACGTGCAACAGCCCCAATTTTGAATAAAAAATTGGACTTACGAATGATGTAATTAAGGGTTTTTATTGTGCTGGACGGTTTTTTTTACCTCTTGGATAGTGATGAACCTGTCATCAGTTTGGATATTGTCCATAAATTGAATCAAACAGATTGTTAATGGAATGGAAAAAAATCTAATCAAACAGAGAATAATGTGTGAGACTTTACAGTAGAATCGAGGGACAATTACTGATCATTGTCCTTTCCAACCGATTGAAGAATGAAAATTTAGGTTACATACATCATGAAAACATAATGACAAATATGAAGAATGAAAAAAGAACATAAATTCCCTAGTAAAACACATTTAAACATATAAACAATTATTATATACATTCCTAAGTGGAATGCTCAAGACTCTCCTGTCCTGCAATGTCTTTTTCTCCTGAACAATGCATCTCTTTTGTCTTGAACATACAATGTAGCGTCCCCGAACATTCTCATACTTATTTATCAAACATGCTTATTAAATCTAATTAATAGATTTAACCAAACAACGCAGAGTAAGCACAAGATTATTGTTAATATACATCACCAAGGACATTAACAATAACTCATATGCACTACAGAATACATGATAACATATAAGCATCACAGACATGAAAAACATAATATTAAGCATAAAAGGATACTTATCTTTGAAACTGTGGTAATTCCACCAACTGCATGGAGACCTTCCATGAACCTCCCAGCCTTAGACCGTGCTTCTCATCACTCTCAACAGTAGGTCACCCCCGAGCTGGGACTAAGCTCCACCGGGTAAGGGATTCCTAGGCTAGGAAGGATTCTCTCCCTGGAGTCACTTACTCCCACTGCTCACAGACCCTCATTCCCAACATCCCTATCCCACCCCAGGAGTATACACCTTCACTGTCACTCAGACAGTCCTTCGCTTGCTTAACCTCCCTTTCCTTGGGCTTCAGAAACAGACCAAACCAGAAGTCTCTAAGCTCTGTGGCAGCTACAGGACCCCTTCCAGGAGTTCTCACTTCCTCCGCGCAATCTCTCACCTGGAGAGAGTCACTCACAGACATGGAAACCTGCCTCTTCAACCGCAACCACCTCCCTCACCTGGCGAAAGTGGTATGCACAGGCCAGACAACCTATTTCCTTCAACTCAATTTCCAACATAGTCGGGAAACCACAAGGCTCAGCATGAACATACACTGGACAACAAGCCACACGTAGTCAAGCACTGCGTGGCCATAACAGTAAACTAGGAACACAAACACGAGCTTCCCAAAACTAGTGATAGACGGACGCTACAACATAACAAGGCTAAGCAATTACAGAATATTTGGTTTTCCCAACCAACAATACAGGACAGACTCGCGTCTCTAGTTTCGAGGATGCGTGACAAGCAATCCACGCAAAGGTCGAACACAGACTCAATGGTTCAAACCGAGGGTGCATCGACTCCTCAAGAAAACATCACAAGCTTTGGGTTTCAGAGTTGCGTGAGGGTATGCATGCAAAGATCAGGCGGGATTCACGGTTTCAGATAGCCGATGGCCAAATGGAGAAGGAACCCCAAACTCAGCTGACACTTCAGCTTTTAACCGCATGTGCCCAGGTCAACACTTGTCTTCCTGGAGCTGCATGTGTTCCCTTTTGCACACGTTGGAGTTGTATTAGTTTCCCCTCCCAGGACTTAGGATAAAAAAACATACCTTTCACACCACTTTGGAATAATAATAAATTATTATCTCCAGGATATAAGCCCTCAATATTAGCCCCTCTTCCAACCTTTCAGCCCCCTCTCCCTTAACCAAAATTTTTGGAAGCTTAGTCCTCCATCACTCATTCATCATGGTTGGTCCACACATAGAGATGTTTTTTTATATTAATAATGTGCATCATTACATGTACAAAATAAGGCTCCTGGCCTTTAATACTTAGGCTCTCTTGCCTATAAACACATAATCCCACCAACTTATATAAACTTGGCTCACCAACCTATACAACATAATTAAAATCCATAATTCAATTGGAGAACGTCCTTTGGGTATTACAATCCCCTCCCCTTATTTTTGCACTGTCCTTAGTGCAACTTTCACATAGCATCAACATGATTTCTAAAATCTTCAAAAAGATGTAGGTATTATGCCCACATAGCATCTTCATTCTCCCATGTCATGTCCTCGGGACCGTACCAGGTCCACATGACCTTTACAATCCCTATGGCTCGATTCCAGAGTTGTTAGCTTTTCCGGTCCAATACGTGCATAGGATACACTTGCAGGAAACCTTCTTGTTCCACCTAGATCACATTCCAATAAATCACATGATTAGGATCAGGTATATATTACTTAAGTAATGAAACATGAAACACATTATGTACAGTCATGGATGTAGGTAATGCAAGCATATATGCGACTCGCCCAATCCTTTCTAGGATTTCAAATGGCCCACAAAATCTGGCTGCCAACTTGGAACAGTTTCCTAGATTCACGGAACTTCTATTGGCTTTTACTTTCAAAAAAACATGATCACCCACTTTGAACTCTCTGTCGGTTTTGTTTTTATCAGCATAACTTTTCTTCCCGTCTTAGGTATCTTTCAAATTATTCTTAATTTTTAACCTTTGTTCTTCCATTTCCTTGAGAAACTCTGGCCCAATTACTGCTCTGTCAGCTAGATTATCCCATCTTACTAGAGTATTGCACTTTCTTCCATAAAGTGCTTCAAATGGGTTCATCTTCAATGATGCTTGATACCCATTGTTGTAGGCGAATTCTACCAATTGCATGTAGTCTTCCCATTTTGATGATTTTTCCATAACATACATCCTGAGTATGTCTTCTATCACTCGATTCACCCACTCTGTCTACCCATCCGACTCAGGATGATAGGTTGTACTGAAATTTAGATTCGTTCTGAATCCCTTGAATAACCCTTTCCAGAAATTTGAGGCAAATTTCAGGTCTCTGCCAGACACAATTGTCTTGGGAATTTCATGCAATCGTGCCACTTCCTTCATAAAAATATCAGCAACATTTGTTGCCTTGTGAGCGGTCTTTAATGGAATGAAATGGGAAGCTTTCGTAATCTTGTCCACCACCACCATAATGGAATCATGCTTCTTGCTTGTTTTGGAAAATCCCGCGATGAAGTCCATTGTCACTACTTCCCACTTCCACTCAAGAATGGGTAAAGGATGCAAAAACCCTGTTGGGTGCCTGTGCTTAGCTTTAACCTTCTGGCATTTCATACATCTGGCGATGTATTCAATGATCTCTTTCTTCATACCTAGCCAAAAGCAGTGGCTCTTGACTGTTTCCATAGTCTTCTGATATCCAGGGTGCCCAGCATAAGGCACATTATTCATTTCTCTCAGAATCGTGAGTTTTAAACCCTGTACATTGGGTATATTAACTATGTTCTTGTAGAGAAGTATTCCATTAGTCTCTAACTTATAATTTTCCATTTTCTGTGGCGTTTCACCTTGTTGTAGATTTGCTACCAACTCCATGTACTGCAAGTCGACGCTTGTAGCTTCTAAAGATCTGCTCTTTATATCGGTCTGATACATGCTAATGGATGTAGCATGTAATTCGTGTACTCTCTTGTTGAGTGCATCAACCGCTTTATTCTCCTTCCCTTTGATATGATTTATATCAAAATCGTACTCACACAAAAACTCCAACCACCTACTCTGCCTAGCATTCAAGGTTGGCTGATCAAATAGATACTTTAGATCATTTTGGTCTGTTCTCAATTCGAGCCTCCTCCCCATGAGGTAATGTCTCCATTTTCTCAAAGCGTGAACTATGGCTGCCAACTCCAAATCATGAGTTGCGTAGTTCCTTTCATGCTCTTTTAATTTTATGGATTCATAACAAATTACAAATCCATTCTGAATCAAGACTCCTCCCAGTCCTTCTTTGCATGCATCGGTTCATACCATGAAATCTTCATTTGGATCTGAAATCCTCACGATTGGAGCACTGGTTAACAATTTCTTCAATTGCTGAAATCTTTTCTCACAATATTTTGTCCACTAAAACTTCTTCTCCTTCCTTTGCAAGGAAGTGATAGGGTGATCTATCCTCAAGAATCCTACGATAAACCTTCCATAATAATCGGCTACACCCATAAAGGATATGACTTCCGTCACGTTCCTTGGTGATGACCATTCTCTGATGGCCTCAATCTTCTCAAGATCTACCGCTATCCCATCCTTCGAAATAATATGCCCCAAGTAATGGATCTGCTCCTGATATAACAAGCACTTTCTCAACTTGGCATACAGTTGGTGCTCTCTCATCACCTGCAACACCATCCTCAGATGTTGTTCATTCTCTTCCTCCGACTTGGAACACACCATAATGTCATCCAAAAAGACTATGACAAACTTGTCCAAATAGTCCCTGAATACAACATTCATTAGACACATAAAAACAACATGTGCATTTGACAACCCAAATGGAACCACTGTGAACTCGCAATGACCATACCTTGCTCTAAAGGTGGTCTTTTTGATGTCTCCATCCTTTATCCTTTTCTGGTGATATCCTGAGCTGAGATATATCTTTGAAAATATCTTTGCATCCTTCAACTGATTGAAGAGGTCATCAATCCTTGGCAGAAGATACTTGTTCTTTACAGTCACTTTGTTTAATTGTCTGAAATCGATACATAATCTCAGCGTTCCATCTTTCTTATTTAGGAACACAACCAAGGATCCCCAAGGTGACACACTTGGGCGTATATACCCATTCTTCATAATCTCTTCAAGCTGCAATTGTAACTCTTTCAGCTCTGGCATACTCATTTTGTAAGGATATTTTGACACTGGGGCTGCTCCAGGCATCAAATTTACAGAGAAGTCAATATCTCTCTTCGGAGGCAGTCCGGGTACCTCTTGAAATACATCTTCAAACTCTTTTAGTATCGCATGGTCTTCAATACCTGCCACCTTATCCTTAGGTGTTTCCTCCACATGGGCTGCAAATAATTAACAACCTTTTCTGTAGCACTTCTTTAGCTGCATTGTTGAGATTTCTCTAATAGCAACAGCTCTAGGAATTCCTTGGACTATTTTCTGATTCTCTTCCTCATTCAGGAAAGTGAATGCCTTGTTATGATAGTCCATGATGGCATGGTGCTGGTCCAACCAGTCCATCCCAATTAGACAGTCATAAGAGCCTAAAGGCAGAATATTCAATACAACCTTCGTGCTTAGTCCATTCATGTCCATAGGATCCATAGGACAGGACTTAACCAACTCCACGACTTTCCTCTTGGTTCATGTAGCCAACTTCACTAACCAATACTTTTCATGTTTGCTTCTTGACAAATGCAAGATTTCCACCACTCTAGGATTTATATAACTATGGCTAGCCCCTGAATCAATTAAAATAGTGAATGGTCAGTTGTTAATCATACCTCCCACTTCAATCATGTGCGACTGAAATTCAGCTTGCTTGTTGTCGAGGGCCGCATAGATCCTTGGCATTCTACTACCCATGTCCTCTACTATTTCATCTTGATGAACATTGTGGACAACTCTCACTTTATCATTTATGTGGGGGAAATCTATGTATCTATGGTTTCCTTTACAACCCCAACACTCCATAGGTGTCTATCTTGGCATTTGTCCACCCACTTCAGCCTTCCTGTGCTCTCTAAAAGATGGTTTTCCCTGAGCACTCTTTCTGAAAAAGGAATCTTTTCTTCCCTTTTGTCTCTCCTCTTTTTTGAACTTCTTCTTGTCTTCCCAACACTTCTCCAAGGTAGACTTTTCTTTTTGTTGTTCATATAAGTATTTCGCCCTCCTTATCATCTCTTCCATGGTTTTTGGGTCATCATATTGAATCTTGTCCCCAATGGAAGGTGGCAATCCACTTAGATACCTTTGAATCTTGACAGTCTCATCTTTTATGAAATGAACATACTTTAGCAACTACAGGAACCTACGTTCATACTCATCAATGGTCATGTTGCCTAGCTTGAGTTCAAAGAACTCCTTCATCTTTCTGTCATAGTATCTTTTAGTCAATTATTTCTTCTCGAAATATCTCTTGAATTATTTCCAAGCGATATCTTTCTCTCTAATGTGTTGCACCTGCACAAGATGATCCCACTACATGGATTCTTTTCCTTTCAGTTGATACATCACAATTCTTCCTTCTGCATGAGGGGAATAATTCTGCAATTGGAAATATTTCCTCATGCCAAGCAACCATGTTTCAACATCTTCCTCCTTGTGTTCTCCATCAAATGTAGGAGGCTTAATCTTATTCATTTCTCCCTTTAGTTCACCCACTCCAGACCTCCTATGCTTTCTGGTAGGTGATGGGCTTGAACAAGAAAGATCATGAAAACATAACGACATAGATGCAGAGTAACAAAGACACATAAAAAATTATTATATGCATACCTAAGTGGAATCTCTACAATTTTGCAAGCACCAATGTCGCTCTCCTATCCTGGTGAATGTCACTCTCATGGCATGATCAATGTGGCTCTCCTCTCCCCATGGGATGATCTCCTGATGGTATGGTATAGTTGTGCAACATCATGCATGTATGAATTCAATTTTATTTTATTGCTCCTCTAAATCTTTGTATCACTCCTATCCCATTTTTTTCCCACTAGTCCCCTCCTTCTAAGTTCATCAAAATCACTCCCACTAATTTTTATGGCATAGTGAAACCATTATGTGAGGTGGCATAATAAATTATTTATTCATGATACTTAATTACGCCGATAGGAGTCCCTCCTATTGGAATCGCTCGATTAATCCTCCTTTTACTTACAAAATTTAATATGATGGCCAGGAATTCAAGATGCTAGCATATTCTTAGTCTTACATTCAAATGGATGAATGATATTTGCCTAATTAACTCTCTTGCATTTATCAATTCATCCATTTATCATGTTTACTTTTTCATTTTTACAAAACATGATTAAAAATTTACTAAGTCATCTTATCAATTGCCACGTCGTGTGTCATTATATCAAACTTTAGCATGGAGCGTAGAAGAAGTGGAGAGCAACCATTTCAGTTTTACCAATGATGTGTCAAGAAACATTTACGTATCCTCCTTTTGAAGAGCAACCATTTCAGATTTTCATTTATGTATCCGCCATGTGTTGTTAACAGTAATTACATTTACATTACTTTTTTACATTTTATGAAACTTGAACATGCCGCATGGAGAGTGGCCATTTCAGTTTTACCAACATTTCATAACCCATTCAATATACGAGAGAGAGGAGTGGATTACATAGATTACAATTTCATAATCCCATGTGTTGTTAACATGATACATTTTTGTATACACGTGTTGCATAACGGACACAATATGACAAGAGAACCACGAGAGGAGTGGATTACCCTAATTTTTTTAATTTTAATTTTTTTTTTTTTTTTACCAATGGACAGTTTCATACGCCATGTCTATGAAACATTTACTGTATCAGCCATGTATCCCCCCATTCACTATGCCACAAGATGTATCCACCATTTCACTATGCCACGAGAGGCCAGGGAGAGAAGTGGATTAGCCTATCTATTTTGTTTACATATAGAAACGTTTCAAAGGCATGTCGGCAATTTAATTCTGCGGAGATTTCCATGACGTGACAAGAAGGGAAGTGGGAACACATATAGGTGACAATTTATTTCTGTATATCTTATTACATATTGAGAGAGGAGACAATTTTTTATTTCTAACACAATTAAAAGATACAGGAGGTTGATTACGAATTTTCGCTGCAAACACATTGAGGTATATTAATATCTATTTTCTATGAATTGATATGCGCCTTTTTATTTAATGTTCAGATTTATATGCATTCAAATAATTAATGCATTTTTATTCTATGTTCAGATTTATATGCATTCAAATAAGTCTATTTCTACTACAACTATTCTACATTAGTAAAGGACATGTATTTTCTTTGAAATTGATGTGCTATGTGCTTTTAATTTTAATGAGTATTTAATAATAGATCCTGCCCCTTTTTAATGTGTTCGGCCCTTTAATATAAACAGTACAATGACAACGTTAGCAACCAGGAACATTGCATCTACACTCAGGAACCTATATCCCTTACTCCCTTTTCTTCTATTAATCCATTATAGAATACTTGGAGTTTCGATGGAAAATTAGTACTCCCTTTTCTTCTATTAATCCATTATAGAATACTTGGAGTTTCGATGGAAAATTAGGGTATTGGAGCAGTTCAATACGTTGAAGCCATAGGAAAGCCAATAATTCCCTTTTCCAATTGAAATTTATGTTATAATATATCTCACTTTCCTTTTCACAATTTTCTGTGTTCATACTTCTGCAATCTTAGATTGTACATCCTTAGTCTGAAGCAGAGTAATATTTTGAATGTACATCGTTGTTCGTTGCTGCCATTTTAGAGACATTATTACTAGGAAGGTTTAATTGTCAATTGGATTGATACACATCACTGGTACCATTGATACCCTCGTAGGGATCGATACCATCATTGATATCATCGAAGGAGTCCATGGTAGTCTAACTTTCATAGATGAATATTGTGTAATCAATGTTAAATGATTAGAATTAAATGATCAGGATGATATCCACCAGGAGGTGGTCGATATTTGCATGCAAGGGACAGGTTCGATATTTGTGCATAACCCGTGGGCATGGAAATTATCCCTTACGTGGAGCTTCACTTTCATAGATGAATATTGTGTAATCAATGTTAAATGATTAGAATTAAATGATCAGGATGATATCCACCAGGAGCTGGTCGATATTTGCATGCAAGGGACAGGTTCGATATTTGTGCATAACCCGTGGGCATGGAAATTATCCCTTACGTGGAGCTTCTTCAACGATGAGATGGACATTTTTTTTTTGTATATATCACCTGGGGTTTTTAACTACCAATGCCTGGACTATGGTTTTTCCTTCGTGGCTTCCACTGAGCTGATGGATATTTTCATATGTGGGTATTGATTCATCTTGATATTGAATAATATTGTAACAATAATAATAAAGAAAAAATGGAGAAATATCATAAGCGCTTGATTTGGAAGGATTTTTTTCGGCCTCCCCTGACTTGCCTTTGAAAGTTTGGTTGTCTACCCTTTTCCGAGGGGCTTACTATTTCAATGCTTTCTCTGACTTTAACCAAGTGAGTGGAAGATTTTCCAAATTTTTATTAACAAGTGATATTAATTGTTTATATTAGTAAGTAATTTTATATTTGGGTTACTTAAGGTTGTTAAATCAATATCTGTGATAAACTTAATCTTAATAATTCAATTTATTCTTAGTTAAAACCCTAAACCTAATAATCATCTTAAAACACCGGTAATGCCTCTACAGTTCTTTCCCATTGCATTGATCATGCCTGTGACTAAAATTCTTAAATCCACGAATTTCTATGACAAATGAAGTCCAGTCCATCGTCGCGACAGATGCAATACAATGCAATACAAAATTTTGACTATTCTGTTTGAGATATTATCATTATACACACTAGTGGTAAATTCTTCGAAATTTCCAGAATGGGTAAAGCAGAAAGAAAACATTGAAACCTTCACAATTCAAACAAACAATTTAGTAGACTACAAAGAAAATAAATTATTAAGCAAGGACGAAAGAAAATAGCAACTTATTTATACCATCACTGATACTTATTTATTTGGACAGTAATATTTCCATTCAGTAAATGTATTGGGTTTGTAAGGTTGCTGGAATTAAAATTACCTGGTCTTTTAGGGTTTCAGAGTTATGAATTTCAAAACTATATTTTATTATTACTTTTTTCCATGACTAATGATACTTATGTGATTTTGGTCTCACACTTTGCTTTTCCTCTTACTATCTCCTTCTTTAAGGATTCGATCCCTATGAGATAGTCTGAATTATGTCGAAGTGAAAGGTTTTAACATTTAAAAAAAAAATAACATTTTTAATCACTGTAATTGCCTATTAGATAATATTACTATCCAAATATTACTCTCCAAATAATATTTGGTTTTAACATTTTTAATCATTGTATTATAGTATTGTGCTATAATTATAATCACTGTATTATAGTATTGTACTATAATTATAATCACTGTATTGTACTATTATTATAGATAATTTAACAATACATTGATTAAAAATTTAACTTGCAAAAAAAATTCGCAATTTGGTGCAAAGTTTTCTGTCCAACTTGAGTCGAATGAAATTGTTCAAATTGTCATCTAAACACCATTTAAATTCCCATTATCTGGCATACTTCCTCGTCTTCTAGGATGTAAATTTTTATAGGATGTAAATTTTTTTGCAATTATAGGATGTAAATTTTTTAATGTATTAATTTTTATAGGATGTTATTTTTAATTTTTAATTTTTTTGCAATTATCACTTAATTAAGAGTGTAACTCTTGATGAA
>SNQJ01S0037799.1:38814-72135 GCA_010110895.2 Picea sitchensis
TAACGTGCTGACTCAACACAAAATTTCTTACCTGCTCTGAGCTTATTCTGCTCGACTCTTTTAAATTGGGTCGTAATTAATTTACAATGATAGATCTGTTTCAAACTAAAGTATTGTAGTGAGAATAAGAGCCAAAGAAGTGTAACTTTTGCATAATTTTAGCCTAAAAATGATGTTATAGGGTTCCAAAATCTTGTTGAAAACTCTTATGGTTCAAGTTATTTTATGAAATAGCCTCACAGAAGTAATGTTGCGACAGATCAAACCTGTCATGAGTTCAGCAATTTTATCCCCAAAAGTTTAAATATCCTCGACGTGCAGCAGCCCCAATTTTGAATAAAAAATTGGACTTACGAATGATGTAATTAAGGGTTTTTATTGTGCTGGACGGTTTTTTTTACCTCTTGGATAGTGATGAACCTGTCATCAGTTTGGATATTGCCATAAATTGAATCAAACAGATTGTTAATGGAATGGAAAAAAATCTAATCAAACAGAGAATAATGTGTGAGACTTTACAGTAGAATCGAGGGACAATTACTGATCATTGTGCTTTACAACCAATTGAAGAATGAAATTAGATTGAAGAATGAAAATTTAGGTTACATACATCATGAAAACATAATGACAAATATGAAGAATGACAAAAAGAACATAAATTTCCTAGTAAAACACATTTAAACATATAAACAATTATTATATACGAATCGAGGGACAATTACTGATCATTGTGCTTTACAACCAATTGAAGAATGAAATTAGATTGAAGAATGAAAATTTAGGTTACATACATCATGAAAACATAATGACAAATATGAAGAATGACAAAAGAACATAAATTTCCTAGTAAAACACATTTAAACATATAAACAATTATTATATGCATTCCTGAGTGGAATGCTCAAGACTCTCCTGTCCTGCCATGTCTTTTTCTCCTGAACAATGCATCTCTTTTGTCTTGAACATACAATGTAGTGTCCCCGGCCATCCATCAACCCCACAGTCCGCAAACTCTACTATGCAGAACATTCTCATACTTATTTATAAAACATGCTTATTAAATCTAATTAATAGATTTAACCAAACAACACAGAGTAAGTACAGGATTACTGCTAATATACATCACCAAGGACATTAACAATAACTCATATGCACTACAGAATACATGATAACATATAAGCATCACAAACATGAAAAACATAATATTAAGCATAAAAGGATACTTATCTTTGAAACTGTGGTAATTCCACCAATTGCATGCAGACCTTCCATGAACCTCCCAACCTTAGACAGTGCTTCTCATCACTCTCAACAATAGGTCACCCCTGAGCTGGGACTAAGCTCCATCGGGCAAGGGATTCCTAGGCTAGGAAGGATTCTCTCCCAGGAGTCACTTACTCCCACTGCTCACAGACCCTCATTCCCAACATGCCTATCCCACCCCAGGAGTATACACCTTCACTGTCACTCGGACAGTCCTTCGGCTGCTTAACCTCCCTTTCCTTGGGCTTCAGCAACAGATCGAATGAGAAGTCTCTTAGCTCTGTGGTAGCTAAAGGACCCCTTCCAGGAGTTCTCACTTCCTCTGCGCACTCTCTCACCTGGAGAGAGTCTTGGAAACCTGCCTCTTAAACCGCAACCACCTCCCTCACCTGGAGAAAGTGGTATGCATAGGCCAGACAACCTATTTCCTTCAAATCAGTTTCCAACACAGTCGGGAAACCACAAGGCTCAGTATGAACATACACTGGACAACAAGCCACACGCAGTCAAGCACTGCGTGGCCACAACAGTAAACTGGGAACACAAACACGAGCTTCCCAAAACTAGTGACAGATGGATGCTACAACATAAAAAGGCTAAGCAATTACAGAACATTCGGTTTTCCCAACCAACAATACAGGACAGACTCACGGCTCTGGTTTCGAGGATGCGTGACAAGCAATCCACGCAGAGGTCGAACAAAGACTCGATGGTTTATACAGAGGGTGCATCAACTCCTCAAGAAAACATCACAAGCTTTGGGTTTCAGAGTTGCGTGAGGGTATGCATGCAGAGATCAGACAGGATTCATGGTTTCAGATAGCCGACGGCCAACTGGAGAAGGAACCCCAAACTCAGCGGACGCTTCAGCTTTTAACCGCATGCACCTAGGTCAAGACTTGTCTTCCTCGAGCTACATGTGTTCCCTTTTTCACACGTTGTAGTTGTATTAGTTGCCCCTCCTAGAACTTAGGATAAAAAAACATACCTTTCACACCACTTTGGAATAATAATAAATTATTATCTCTAGGACATAAGCCCTCAAGATTAGCCCCTCTTCCAACCTTTCATTCCCCTCTCCCTTAACCATAATTTTTGGAAGCTTAGTCCCCCATCACTCATTCATCATGGTCGGTCCACACACAGAGATGTTTTTTTATATTAATAATGTGCATCATTACATGTACAAAATCAGGCTCCTAGCCTTTAAGACTTAGGCTCTCTTTCCTATAAACACATAAGCCCACCAACTTATATAAACTTGGCTCACCAGCCTATACAACATAATTACAATCCATAATGCAATTGAGCCACGTCCTTGGGGTATTACAATCCCCTCCCCTTATTTTTGCACTGTCCTTAGTGCAACTTTCACACAACGTCAACAAGATTTCTAAAATCTTCAAAAAGATGTAGGTATTATGCCCACATAGCATCTTCATTCTCCCATGTCACATCCTCGGGACCGTACCAGGTCCATTGGACCTTTACAAGCCCTATGGCTCGATTCCAGAGTTGTTAGCTCTTCCGGTCCAATATGCGCATAAGATACACTTGCAGGACACCTTTTTGTTCCACCTAGATCACATTCCAATAAATCACATGATTAGGATCACGTATATATTACTTAAGTAATGAAACATGAAACATATCATGTACAGTCATGGATACAGGTAATGCAAGCATATATGCGACTGGACCAATCCTTTCTAGGATTTCAAATGACCCACAAAATTTGGCTGCCAACTTGAAACAGTTTCCTAGCTTCAAGGAACTTCTATTGCCTTTTACTTTCAAAAAAACATGATCACCCACTTTGAAGTATCTGTCAATTTTGTTTTTATCAGCATAACTTTTCTTCCTGTCTTAGGTATCTTTCAAATTCTTCTTAATTTTTAACCTTTGTTCTTCCATTTCCTTGAGAAACTCTGGCCCACTACTGCTCTATCAGCTAGATTATCCCAGCTTACTAGAGTATTGCATTTTCTGCCATAAAGTGCTTCAAATGGGCTCATCTTCAATGATGCTTAATACCCATTGTTGTAGGCGAATTCTACCAATTGCATGTAGTTTTCCCATTTTGATGGTTTTTCCATAACATACATCCTCAGTATGTCTTTTGTCACTCAATTCACCCACTCTGTCTACCCATCTAACTCAATATGATAGGCTATACTGAAATTCAGATTCGTTCTGAATCCCTTCAATAACCCTTTCCAGAAATTTGAGGCAAATTTCAGGTCTTTGTCAGACACAATTGTCTTGGGAATTTCGTGCAATCGTGCCACTTCCTTCATAAAAATATCAACAACATTCGTTGCCTTGTGAGTGGTCTTTAATGGAATGAAATGGGAAGCTTTCATAAGCTTTTCCACCACCACCATAATGGAATCATGCTTCTTTCTTGTTCTGGGAAATCCCGCGATGAAGTCCATTGTCACTACCTCCCACTTCCACTCAAGACTGGGTAAAGGATGCAACAACCCTGTTGGGTGCCTGTGCTTTTGGGTGCCTGTGCTTAGCTTTAACCTTCTGGCATTTCATACATCTGGCCATGTATTCAACGATCTCTTTCTTCATACCTAGCCAAAAGCAATGCCTCTTGACTGTTTCCACAGTCTTCTGATATCCAGGTGCCCAGCATAAGGCACATTATTCATTTCTCTCAGAATCATGAGTTTCAAACCCTGTACATTGGGTATATTAACTATGTTCTTGTAGAGAAGTATTCAATTAGTCTCTAACTTATAATTTTCCATTTTCTATGGCGTTTCACCTTGTTGTAGCTTTTCTACCAACTCCATGTACTGCAAGTCGACGCTTGTAGCTTCTAAAGATATGCTCTTTATATCGGTTTGATACATGCTAATGGATGTAGCATGTAATTTGTATACTCTCCTGTTGAGTGCATCAACCACTTTATTCTCCTTCCCTTTGATATGATTTATATAAAAATCATACTCACACAAAAACTCCAACCACCTACTCTGCCTAGCATTCAAGGTTGGCTGATCAAATAGATACTTTAGATCATTTTTGTCTGTTCTCAATTCGAAGCTCCTCCCCATGAGGTAATGTCTCCATTTTCTCAAAGTGTGAACTATGGACGCCAATTCCAAATCATGAGTTGCATAGGTCCTTTCATGCTCTTTTAATTTTCTGGATTCATAACAAATTACAAATCCATTCTGACTGAGGACTCCTCCCAGTCCTTCTTTGCATGCATCGGTTCATACCATGAAATCTTCATTTGGATCTGAAATCCTCAGGATTGGAGCACTGGTTAACAGTTGCTTCAATCGCTGAAAGCTTTTCTCACAATATTTTGTCCACTAAAACTTCTTCTCCTTCCTTTGCAAGGAATTGATAGGGTGATCTATCCTCAAGAATCCTACGATAAACCTTCCATAATAACCAGATACACCCATAAAGGATATGACTTCCATCACATTCCTTGGTGCTGACCATTCTCTGATGGCCTCAATCTTCTCAGGATCTACCGCTATCCCATCCTTCGAAATAATATGCCCCAAGTAATGGATTTTCTCCTGATAAAACGACCACTTGCTCAACTTGGCATACAGTTGGTGCTCTCTCATCACCTGCAACACCATCCTCAGATGTTGTTCATTCTCTTCCTCCGACTTGGAATACACCATAATGTCATCCAAAAATACTATGACAAACTTGTCCAAATAGTCCCTGAATACAACATTCATCAGACACATAAAAACAACGGGTGCATTTGACAACCCAAATGGAACCACTGTGAACTTGTAATGACCATACCTTGTTCTAAAGGTGGTCTTGTTGATGTCTTCATCCTTTATCCTTTTCTACTGATATCCCGAGCTGAGATCTATCTTTGAAAATATCTATGCGTCCTTCAACTGATTGAAGAGGTCATCAATCCTCGGCAGAGGATACTTGTTCTTTACAGTCACTTTGTTCAATTGTCTGAAATCGATACACAATATCAACGTTCCATCTTTCTTCTTCAAGAACAGAGCTGGGGCTCCCCAAGGTGACACACTTGAGCATATATACCCCTTCTTCAAAATCTCTTCAAGCTGCAATTATAACTCTTTTATCTCTGGCATACTCATTCTGTAAGGATATTTCGACACTCGGGCTACTCCAGGCATCAAATTTACAGAGAAGTCAATATCTCTCTTCGGAGGTAGTCCGGGTACCTCTTGAAATACATCTTCAAACTCTTTTAGTATCGCATGGTCTTCAATACCTGCCACGTTATCCTTAGGTGTTTCCTCCACATGGGATGCAAATAATTAACAACCTTTTCTATAGCACTTCTTCAGTTGCATTACTGAGATTTCTCTAATAGCAACAACTCTAGGAATTCCTTGGACTGTTTTCTGATTCTCTTCCTCATTCAGAAAAGTGAATGCCTTGTTACGATAGTCCAGGATGGCATGGTGTTGGTCCAACTAGTCTATCCCAATTAAATAGTCATAAGAGCCTAAAGGCATAATATTCAATGCGGCCTTTGTGCTTAGTCCATTCATGTCCATAGGACAGGACTTAACCAACTCCACGACTTTCCTCTTGGTTCATGTAGCCAACTTCACTAACCAATACTTTTCATGTTTGCTTCTTGACAAATGCAAGCTTTCCACCACTCTAGGATTTATATAACTATGGCTAGCCCCTGAATCAATTAAAATAGTGAATGGTCAGTTGTTAATCATACCTTCCACTTCAATCATGTGTGACTGAAATTCATCTTGCTTGTTTTCCAGGGCCGCATAGATCCTTGGCATTCTACTGCCCATGTCCTCCACTATTTCAAATTGATGAACATTGTGGAAAAATCTCACTTTATCATTTATGTGGGGGAAATCTATGTATCTATGGTTTCCTTTACAACCCTAACACTCCATAGGTGTCTGTCTTGGCATTTGTCCACCCACTTCAACCTTCCTGTGCTCTCTAAAAGATAGTTGTCCCTGAGGACTGTTTCTGAAAAAGGAAGTTTTGCTTCCCTTTTGTCTCTTCTCTTTTTTGAACTTCTTCTTGTCTTCCCAACACTTCTGGAAGGTAGTCTTTTCTTTTTGTTGTTCATATAAGTATTTTTCCCTCCTTATCATCTCTTCCATGGTTTTTGGGTCATTATATTGAATCTTGTCCCCAATGGAAGGTGGCAATCCACTTAGATACCTATAAATATTGGTATTCTCATCTTTTATGAAAGGAAAATGTTCATACTCATCAATGGTCATGTTGCCTAGCTTGAGTTCAAAGAACTCCTTCATATTTATGTCATAGTATCTTTTAGTCAAGTATTTCTTCTCGAAATATCTCTTGAATTATTTCCAAGTGATATATTTCTCTCTAATGTGTTGCACCTGCACAAGATGATCCCACCATATGGATTATTTTCCTTTCAGTTGATACATCACAATTCTTCCTTCTGCATGAGGGAAATAATTCTGCAGTTGGAAATATTTCCTCATGCCAAGCAACCATGTTTTAGCATCTTCCTCCTTGTGTTCTCCATCAAATGTAGGAGGCTTAATCTTATTCATTTCTCCCTTTAGTTCATCCACTCCATACCTCCTATGCTTTCTATTAGGCAATGGGCTTGAACAGGAAAGATCACAAAAACATAACGACATAGATGCAAAGTAACAAAGACACATAAAAAATTATTATATGCATACCTAAGTGGAATCTCTACAATTTTGCAAGCACCAATGTTGCTCTCCTATCCTGATCAATGTCACTCTCATGGCATGATCAATGTGGTTCTCCTCTCCCCATGGGATGATCTCCTGATGGTATGGTATAGTTGTGCAACATCATGCATGTATGAATTCAATTTTATTTTATTGCTACTCTAAATCTTTGTATCACTCCTATCCCATTTTTTTCCCACTAGTCCCCTCCTTCTAAGTTCATCAAAATCACTCTCACTCATTTTCATGGCATAGTGAAACCATTATGTGAGGTGGCATAATAAATTATTTATTCATGATACTTAATTATGCCGATAGGAGTCCCCCCTATTGGAATCGCTTGATTAATCCTCCTTTTAATTACAAAATTTAATCCGATGGCCAAGAATTCAAGATGCTAGCATATTCTTAGTCTTACAACATAAACCATTAGAACTTAGGATACACAAAGAGCAGAAGCTCGGAATAAAAAACAAATAGAAAAGTATCAAATACAACATATAACAATATGTATTATATTAGGGTCACTCAATCCAAATGAATAAGGAAAGATATTGTGAATTCTTTGTACATGAATTGATTGTCAAATGATTACACAAATTAAGATATCACCCCATTCAAAGGAAAATTTGTTCATGTATGAGTGGTGAATGTTAAATATAAAGTAACCTCAACAGTCTGACTGTACACTGCCATCTTTTCTGGACAACTGTACTTTCATTTCTTGATTTTCTTGAGCCTATTTAGCTCATCTCTTTTCCCTTTTCTCAATGTACTATTTTCTCACATACTCAATATACTGAATACTATTTTCTTCTCTTCTCTTTCTCTGTATTCTCTTCTTCTCAATTTATCATGGTATCAGAGCTTCAGATGCAAGCCTCTTCAAACAGTCTG
The DNA here is from genome assembly GCA_010110895.2 of Picea sitchensis. Lineage (NCBI taxonomy): Eukaryota > Viridiplantae > Streptophyta > Pinopsida > Pinales > Pinaceae > Picea > Picea sitchensis. Next base: position 46,671 of record SNQJ01S0037799.1, read on the forward strand.
GAGATAATTCCGATCTTAAGTAGAAAAGAATTTAAACTGTCAACGAGAGATCAGGATGTGAGATTCTTCACAGAGTTTGGAGAACAATGCACAATCCTCCATCCACTCAAAAGATCATTGCAGAAAGAAAACGCGAGGAAGCATAGCACAATACGCTCAAAAGTTTGAAGAAATAAAGCTGCAGAAGAGAAAAACTTCATAAGTTCTTTAAAGAATTCACAAAATTCAATCTTACGAAGAGAATTCTGCAAAGAGCAACAAAGGACAAGCCAAAGCAACAAAGGACAAACAAAATAGCTGTAAGATCATCCCTGCGAACAGATATGAGAAATCGATCGAGTTTAGAAAGGACAAGGAGAACGCAGAAAAGGAAAAAGTTTTTCAGTCATCAGATCTAGCACAGAGGATCGATAGCCATCGGATCCAGGAGAAAATGCACGAGGCTTAGTCCTCTGGAGCACACAAGAGAAAATTCGACTTGCGAAGTCACGAAATCCCAAAATCATTGGGACCGTCCATCAAGGAGGACACGTGGCGAGATCTCGACATTTCACTGACTCGCAGGGAGTAAAGGTCAGAGAACACTGTGGTGAGAATTCATGAATCATGAAATCATGACTCAATTTGAGTTGTTGGATCGAGAAAGATTGTGATCCATCGATCTGACGCAATCGGGAAATCGGGAATCGAGAGTTGGACAAGCAAAGGAGATTGCACTCCATACCCCGATACGTGAAATCCTGAAATCATGAAATCACTCCAACTGTTGGATCTAGAGTGACAAGTGGTGAAGATTTGAAATCCATTGACGTTTTTGGAACCTGGAGAATGAAGGTGAAGACTCGGGAAAAGTCACGAAAGAACATTCCGTGAAAGAATAATAACCGTCCATCTCAGAGGACAGGTGGCAGTAGATCCATGCGCCATCGTGATTTCGGCAATCAGGAAATCAGAGGAGAGAGTTTAGTGAACTCACGATACACGAAACTCTGAGGTGATATGAGCCGTCAGATCAGGAGGAGCGTGAACCGTTGATTTGGGAGGCTCCAAAATTTTGGCATTTCGGAGTTCGTGGTTTGGAGAACATCGTGACGAAAGTTCAAGGGTCGCAAAATACTGATTCGTGAAATCCCGAAAGGATCTGACTGTTAGATCATAGGAGGATCTGGACTATCGATCCACAACAAAGGATAGATCGAAGTTTCAGATTTCAGGATTCCAAGGAGGAAAGGTTCGAGTTGCATTGCAACTTCGCTAACCATGAAATCCTGAAAAGTGGACCGTGTTCATAGCATTGTGGTTGTGTGGAGGAAGGATACGAGAGGAGTTGAGGACCTGTTAATCCCCTTTCAGAGTTCGGGAATTGGAGAGTCAGGAGTGGCTCACATGCCAATACTCTCGAGGTCACGAAACATGACGAGTTGTTTGTGGGATAAGCCAGTGGTCAAGGATAGTGGTCACATGGGGAAGGAGCTCGTTCTTAGTGAATATTTGTGCGAGGCTGATTTTCCATTTGCACCGATTCCACCATTACAATTGCTACAGTTGCAAAATCACAGAGCTCAGAGCTCTGAGTCAACAGTTCTTGCGCTCAGATAAGTCAAGTCCATCTATATCGAAGCTAAAAAAGTGGTCTACCCCATGTTTTTCTGTTTAAAGTCACTGAAAGAACTTCAAAGACCTGGTTTTATATGCAGGAAATAGATAAACACGAAATTTTCTAACAAATTTTTTTGTTTTGTTAAATTTTTTAAAATATGGCCACATGTAACAATTTAGGACCAACTCAAGGACCGATTCTTCTTGGAAATAATTATGAGTTTTGGTCTCTTTGAATGAGATCTTTATTGCAAGAACAAGAGTGTTGGGATCTAGCGGATCTTGGATATGTGGAACCAGATCCAGCATACCTTCCTGTCATGACCAAGCAACAGAGACTTGCTCAGGAAACACAAAGGAACACAGAGAATAAATCCAAATTCTGGATTCAAAATTCAGTGGATGACTCGATTTTCTAAAAAATCACAGGCGGTGTTTATTTAAAACAGGCCTCAGACATCCTTAAATCAACCTAGCAAGGAAATGACAGGGTCAAAACAGTGAAACTGCAAACCTTGCAGACGCAATTCGAGACTTTAAGAATGACAGAGTCTGAAAATGTTGATCAATTTATGACTTGAGTCATGGGAATTGTAAACCGGATCAAATTGAATGGTGAAGCCATCCCTGATCATCGCATTGTTGAGAAAGTCCTCAGAAGTTTACCAAAGAAATTTGAAATGGTCGTTACAACAATCCTTGAATCGAAGGATCTGTCACATTTTTCAGTAGATGAACTAATTGGTTCCTTGTTCACACACGAGACCAGACTGCATCTCATAGATGAGTCAATAGCCAATGCCTTCAAAACTCAATTCTCTTTCAGCAGAGGGAGAGGCAGAGGAAGAGGCAGAGGTCACCAAGGAAGAGGGAGTAGTCCAAGTAACCCTCTCTCAAGTGGAGGTCACAAACAATAAAACCTGAATCAATCTTTCCAAGGTCATACACAACAGAACCAAAATCAGAATTTCCATCCTTAAAGAGGCAGAGGGAGGAGATCAAATGAAAAATCAAGAATATAATGCTATTACTGCAAAAATTTTGGACACTATGAATCTGAATGTCAGAAAAATCAAGCAGATCAGCTCTCAGGAAGAGAACATGTCTCAAAACATACAAGAGAAACCTCAGAAGGTATGTTTCTATCATGTCACAAGACTGAAGAACAACATAACGATCTCTAGTTGTTGGACAGTGGATGCAACAATCACATGACAGGTAACAAAGATTTACTTTCATGCATTGATTCTACAATTTCCTCTAATATTACACTTGGAAATGATTCCTTAGTCAAAGTTCAAGGAAAAGGAATTGTACCTATTCTTACTCAACAAAATGTAAATAAAGACATAAACAATGTCTATCATGTTCCTGATCTAAAACATAACCTGTTAACTATAGGAAAACTCATTGAACATGGCTATACGGTACTTTTTAAGGGACCATCATGCAGGATATATGATAAAACCCCCAACAGAAAATTGATTTCTGAAATCCACATGACTCAGAATAGGATGTTTTCCCTGAACCTCAGAACTGTAAATCTGATCCAAACATATGCACAAAGTGCATCCACCCCCAGTGAAACTATGTCTTGGAATACAAGATCTGGACATCTACCCTTTTAGAGTCTAATTCTTTTACATAAGCACTCCATGGTCAAAGGTCTCCCTATCTTCCAAGAGAAAAATCCCCCATGTGAGTCTTGCATACTTGGAAAACATAAGAGAACTAGTTTTCCACATTCCTCCACTCAAGCTAAACAACATCTCGAACTTGTTCACATTGACCTATGTGGACCAATGTAAATAGATTCAATAGGTGGTAGATTTTATTTTCTAACGTTTATTGCTGACTTTAGCAGGAAAATTTGAATCTATTTTCTCAGACACAAGTCTGAAACTTTTGCAAAATTCAAAGAATTCAAAGCAAAAGATGAAAAACAGAGTGGAAAATATTTAAAAGAAATCAGGTCATATGGAGGAGGAGAATACAGCTCCAAAGAATTTTCAAATTTCTGCAAATCACAAGGCATCATCATGCAAACTACAACTAGGTATACTCCACAATAGAATGGAGTGGCTGAAAGGAAAAATCAGACAATAATGAACATGGTAAGAAGCCTACTCAAAGAGAAATGTATGTCAAATACTTTTTGGGTTGAAGCAGTAGCATGCTCAACTGATCTCTTGAATACATCTCCAACCACTAGTCTAAAGATGAAGGTCCCTCAAGAATCATGGAGTGGGACAAAGCTAAATGTTGCATAGAATATGCTCACATCCCTTCCGAATTAAGGAAGAAACTGGATGACAGAAGTGAGAAATGTATCTTTACTGGATACAATGAAACATCAAAAGCTTACAGGCTTTACAATCCAATCTCAAAGAAACTAATTCTCAGCAGAGATGTAAAATTTCTAGAAAATCAACTCTGGAACAAATCTGAAAATCAACAAATGGACAGTCAAAATCCATTGCTGCCCAATCCTGAAAATGCAGAAGACTTAGGAAAACCAATACCTCAACCTGCCCTTCCAAGCTTACAGGTACAAGGACAATCTGAAAATTCTCAATATCACTCAACTTCAAGCAGAGACTCATCCTCTGAATTTCAAAATTAGAGAACTCGAAGTTTGAGAGAAATCCATCAGTAGTTGGATGACATTGAACATCACAATCTTTTTGCATTAATGTCATGTCAACCTACATCTTTTAAAGAAGCATCTAAGGAGCCACATTGGGTTCAAGCCATGAACCAAGAGATTGAATCCATTGATAAGAACAAGACATGAGATCTTGTTGATTTCCCAGACACAAGAAAAGTATTGGTGTCAAGTGGGTTTACAAAACTAAACTCAATGAAAAGGGGCAGATTGAAAAGCACAATGAAAGACTTGTTGCGAAAGGATTCTCACAACAACCAGGCACTGATTATGGTGAAACCTTTCCTCCAGTATCAAGGTTAGACACTGTAACGACTCTCTCAGCCATAGTTGTTCAACACAAATGGCAAGTATGCTAGATGGATATCAACTCATATTTCCTAAATGGTGTCTTAGAAGAAGAGGTCTATGTGGATCAGCCACCTAGATTAGAAGTCAAAGAACAACCAACCAAAGTATATGGGTTGAAGAAAGCCTTGTATGGCTTAAAACAAGCTCCAAGAGATTGGTACAATAGAATTGACACTTTCCTGATCAAAAGTGGTTTCAGCATAAGAAAAAATGAGCCAACTTTATACACCAAAACGTATCAACACAGTAAAATTCCGATTGTATGTTTATATGTTGATGACATGATATATACTGGAAATATTAAGTTAACGATTTTTAAACATGCCATGCAATCTTAGTTTGAGATGACAGATCTTGGAATAATAAAATATGTTTTGGGTATTGAGGTTAATCAATCAACCAAAGGCATTTTTGTCTGTCAGCAAAAGTATGTAGTAGACATCATCAAAATATTCCACATGGAAGACTACAATCCAACAGAAACTCCTATACCCCTAGGCACAAAATTGACTAAGCAAGATGAAGGACCTACAGTGGACCCTACCCTATACAAAAGTTTAGTAGGCAGTTTGTTGTATGTTACAACAACTAGGCCTGATATTATGTATGTAGCCAACCTTGTTTCTAGGTTTATGGAATCCCCAAAAGATTCTCACTAGAAAATGGCAAAACGAATTCTGAGACATGTTGCAGGCACTCTCAATTTTGGTTTATGGTACACTCAGTCTAATGATAATCATCTCTCTGGTTACACAGAAAGTGTTTTTCAGGAAGCCTAGATGATAGGAAAAGCACCCCGGGACATGATTTTCACCTTGGCATGAACCTGATTTCATGGGCATCAAAGAAGAAACCCATTGTATCAATATCTTCTACAGAGGTAGAGTATGTCATTGCTACCTCAGCTTCTTGTCATCCTGTGTGGCTAAGAAGAATATTGAGCGATATCTCACATACAGATAAGGAGCCAACTCCTATCTTCTGTGACAACACCTTAGCAATTGCTCTATCTAACAATCATGTGTTTCACAAGAAAAGCAAGCATATTGACACTCACTTTCACTTCATCTACGAGCTAGTCAATAATGGTTACATAACACTTCAATTATGTGGCTCTTGATGTCATCTCGCAGATATCTTCACAAAGCCACTGGGAAAATCCGTTTTTGATTTTTAGAGACAAAACTTGGGCATTATCAGTGTTGATAATTGTAACTGTTGAGTTTAAGAGGGAGTGTTAAATATAATGTAACCTCAACAGTCTAATTGTACACTACCAGTTGTTCTAGACAGGTGTACTTTTGTTTCTTGATTTTATTGAGCCTATTTAGCTCAGCTCTCTTCCCTTTTCTCAATGTACTCTTTTCTCACATACTAATGCAGGAGCATCGTAAGTAGCCAGCCAAGAAAGCAACATAAAAGGCGGAAGAAAACTGGAAAAGCACCAGCGCACATTTTTGAAATGTTTTAAAAAATTATTGAAGCGGATATTAATGTGATAGCTGGGGAAGCGTACTTACATTTGTATCTTAGATGTTGTAAACAGATCTTGAGAATACCTCTCATCTGTAGAATATAAAGGCATTTATACGTAATTAATGAAAGTAGGTAGATTTGAATTCATAGATTAGACATTTTAGAGAGTAGGAGGGAAAACGGATATAGACACCCTTACCCTTGTATCATTGTAACATTATGATCATTAGAACAGAAGAAGAGAGATTTTTTCATAAGTTGTTGAGCTGTAGTAGAGAACTGTAGAGAAGAACCCATGTACAAAAGCACTTGAGTTAATATATGAAGCTTTGACTCAATTTTCATGGTGTTATGATGTTTACTGTTTACATTTGCTAAATGGTATGCTTACAGTTGTTTTATTCTCTTTGTTTATGCATTTGTTTCAATGTTGTGTTGAATGTTTGATTTCATGTTAAGTATATGAATTTTGAGAGAGGAGAAGAATGAGTTTCAATTGTTTCTCATCCTGAGAGTTCCTGCAAGGAGTGCAGTGAAACGTCCACAAGGTGTGTGTTGACAAGAGTCTCAGTTTTATCTCAGAAAGCTCAGGAGAGATATTGTTGTTCTCATTTTTTACAGAATTTTAGCTGAGGCATAGAGTCGTGCAAGGTGTGCGCAGGCTATTTGAAACCTTAAAAGTTATCAACTAAGGTGAAGGTGAAAGGACTGTTGTTGCAAAGAGTCCACAGAGTCGAGGACTCAAATAACCAGGGGTTATTTGAAAGATTGTTGCAAGGAGTGAGAGAAGGATCTCTCTTGGAGACTTAAGTCCACAAGTGAAAGCTCAAGAGGGTTAGTACCTTTGAAGAGTTCAAATGAATATGGGGAGCGAAATCATCACGCAGAAGTTAAGTTCAGTGGAAGGATACCAAGTCAGTTTGGCCAGAGATTCTGGAGGAGTGAATCACGCGGCTAGAATTCTTTGAGGAGAAATTGCAGAATCATGTGGACTGTTGGATCCCACAGATCTATGAGAAAGTTAAGGCTGAGTGCCTTTCATCATTCAGAAATATCAGGAGGAGTAACGATTGTTGGATGAGAAGCGTCAGGAGTCATTGATCTTGTGCTCGAAATCTGATATTTCGGGTTTCTGAGTTTGAAGTGGTAATTGATTTTGGAGTAACTGCATCACAAACTCTCGGTACGCAAAATCGCGCCAGTCATTGGATCAGGGGAGGTTCACAACTGTTGATCCTCTTTGAAGTGAAACATCGACATTTCGGTATTTCGGGGTTCATCATACCGGGAATCCTGATGACAAGGAACCAGGACTTTAGCATTGAAAATCCCAAAGTCGTGAAACATGACATGCCTTTGGTGTGAAACATCGACATTTTTGTATTTTGGTGTTCGGCATACCAGGAATCCTGACGACAAGGAGCTGGGACACAATGGAGTGAAAATCCCAAAGTCACGAAACGCGACAGGACTTTGGTGTGGAATTTGGGGATTTCAGAGCTTAGGGTTTTAGGGTTTCGGGAGTTGAGAGGTAGAGTTGAATGGTCACAGAACTCCTGAAATTGCGAAAAGGAAAAAAATGAAAGGTGGGTCCTAATAATTTGTCAAGGGGTACGTGTGATGCAAGTCAAAGGGGTGGTCAAGCTTCAGGGAAAATCCTGAAAGACTTTCGATCTTGCCAAAAGGGGGAAATTTCAGAAACTAGGAAATCATAAGGAAAGAGGAACGAGTGTTGGTTCGATGCATTGAAGGATTCAAACCTCGATTACATTTCAGGTTTTGGAGGTTGAAGATATAAGGGGCTCGACATCAGGATTCGCGAAATCACGAAATCTAAAATCCCGAAAGGTAAAAAGAGGATCAAATTTATTGGTCGGTTGTGGAGTCAACGTCGGTGTTTGATCACATAGGCATAACTCAGAAGGACATGTGGAATACACCTATTTGTGTGTGTGTGAAGTATTCCCTTAGGGGAAATCAAAGAGTCAATCAGACTCATGGGAAGATTTGGAACGATCCTGAGCGGATCTTGGCTCGAGGGTCGGGGTCTGCACCAATTGTGGTATCAAAGCTCAGAACAAGTTCTTTTCTTTCTACAAAAGAGAGAACAGGGGAACATTTTACAGCCATGTCTCCAAGAAAAAGAGACAGGCCAATGCCAATGCCTGATCCAGCAAGAGAAAGAGAAATGTGCGAGTTACGTGCTAGGCTTGATGCCATGGAGACAACACAGAGGCGCATAGTTGACGTTGGGGATATCAGCGAAGCCGAAAGTGAAAATGAAGTTGGACATGAAGGAGAATAAGTTGCAGTAGAAGATGTTGCGGATGAACGCCTATTCAGGGCCATTGCAAGGATATGTGCCAGAGCAAAAATGGGCATTCCAGTGTATGAAGGAAACCTGGATGTTGAAGAGCTTCTAGATTGGATTAGAGCTCTAGATAAATACTTTGACTATGAAAATGTCGAGGAAGACAAGAAGGTCAAACATGTCGTTACTATACTTAAATGGCATGCAACACTATGGTGGGATGAACTACAGGCTCACAGACGCTGCGAGGGCAAGCAAAAAATCAAAATCTAGGACAGAATGGTTGCAAAGATGAAAGGAAAATTTATACCCAAGGATTATCAAATCACTCTATTTCAGAGGATGCAGAATTTGAGACAGAAGATGATGTTAGTAAAAGAATACACTAAAGAGTTATATAGGGTAAACATCAGAGCAGGCCATCAAGAAAGCGATGATGAAAAAGTTGTCAGGTACATGAACGGTCTGCAATATTACATTCAAGATGAGATGAGCATGATGATCGTTCGAAATGTGGAAGATGTTTATCAGATAGATCTGAAAGCCGAAGAGAAGCTGAGCCAGAAGCAAGGTCGAAAAGGCTGAGGTAGAAGTCAAGCTAGAGGCAAAACAATTTCCCAAGACAGAACTCAGAAATCTAAAGAAGAGGGGAAGAAACCTCAAACTCAATATGAGAGAGGAGGAATCTCACAAAGAGGGTAGTATGCTGATAGAAATACTTTTCCTTGAGTTAGAGGAAGAGGAAGAGGTAGAGGTGGTGAAGTAAAATTCTTTTTCTATGGAAATATCAAACATAAATCCTATGAGTGTCCAGATAGAAAAAAAGATGGTGTTGAAACTCACAGTTTTGAAGCTCAAGGACAGAATTTTGAGGCAGAAGACGTTGAGGGTGGAAGATCTTTGATGATGAGGAAAGTTCTCTTGAAGCCAGAGAAGGAGGCAAAGAACCTAGCCCAAAGAACCAGTCTGTTTCAGACTTCTTCCAAAACGAAAGATAGGGTATGCAAGGTCATAGTGGACAATGGTAGCACAAACAATCTCGTATCTATACAGATGGTAGAAAATTTGGAGCTGGAGACTATTGTACGTCCAAGCCCATAAAGAGTTTCATGGCTACAAAAAGGGCATCAGGTAAATGTCACTAAACAGTGTTTAGTTGAATTTAAAATAGGAGGATATAAAGATGAAATATTATGTGATGTCATTCCCNGCTACAAAAAGGACATCAGGTAAATGTCACTAAACAGTGTTTAGTTGAATTTAAAATAGGAGGATATAAAGATGAAATATTATGTGATGTCATTCCCATGGATGTTTGTCATCTATTGTTGGGTAGACCATGGAAATATGACAAAAATGTAGTTCATGATGGGAGAAAGAACACGTACACCCTGGAGACAAATGGGAGGATGCACATGTTGTTGCGGATTAAAAAACAAGAGGTGAGAACAGAGATGGGAAACACTATACTTCTCATGAGTGGGAAGGAACTTCTTAATGAGGTTAATAAGAAGGAAGACACACAATTTATTGTGGTCAGGAAGCCCAAAATTGTTTTGACCAGTACAAGAATAGATGATTTACCAGAAGAAATCCAGGAATTGCTGGGAGAATTTGCTGATATAGTAGTGGATGAACTACCTTGTTCATTACCACCTATCAAGAGTATAAGCCATCATATCGATCTTATACCTGGAGCCAGTTTACCGAACAAATCCACGTATAGGTTGATGCCCCAGGAAAATGAAGAAGTTAAGAGACAGGTCCAAGACTTAATGGACAAGGGATTAATTAGAGAAAGCTTGAGTCCATGTGTTGTTCCAACAATTCTCATCCCAAAGAAATGTGGAGGCTGGAGAATGTGTACAGAATCAAAGGCGATCAATAAGATTACCATCAGATACAAATTTCCATTACCAAGGATGGACGACTTGATGGATTGCTTGAGTGGGGCAAAGTTTTTTTCAAATATTGATTTGAAAAGTGGGTATCATCAAATCCGGATGAGAGAAGGGGATGAATGGAAGACAACATTCAAGACGAATGAGGTTTTGTATGAATGGCTTGTCATGCCATTTGGCTTAACAAATGCACCCAGTACTTTCATGAGGTGGATGAATGAAGTCCTGAAGGATTTCATTGGGAAATTTTTCATCGTATATCTTGATGATATATTAATCTTCAGCAAAACAGGAGCAGAACACTTGAAGCATTTAGCTGCAATAATGAGAAGATTGCAACAAGAGAAATTGTTGATAAATATGAAGAAATTGTCCTTTATGAGGACAAGACTCATTTATTTGGGTTTTGTTATCTCTGCAAATGAGTTGAAGATGGATCCAGAAAATGTAGATGCAATTAAGAATTGGCCATTGCCGAAGAGTGTGTTTGAAGTTCGAAGCTTTCATGGTTTGGCAAGTTTCTACAGGAAATTCATTCGAAATTTCAGTGGAATTAGCGCACCAATGAGGGATACGGTGAAGAAAATACACAAGTCTTTTCACTGGATAGAAGAAGCAGAGAAGAGCTTCAACCTGCTGAAGAAGAAGATCACAGAGCAAACAATTCTAGTTTTTCCGGATTTTAGCAAGACATTCCAAGTCAGGTGTGACGCAAGTGGATTTGCAATTGGAGTGGTCTTGATCTAGGAAGACAGGCTGATCGCATATTTCAGTGAGAAATTGAATGAAGCGAAGATAAAGTACTAAACATATGAAAAAGAATTCTATGCAGTCATAGAAGCACTGAAGAAATGGAGACATTATTTGGTTCCTAAAGAGTTTATTTTGTACAGTGATAATCATTATTTACAATTCATGACTCAACAAGAGAAGTTAAACCAAAAGTATGCTAAATGGTTTGAATTCATGCAGAATGTTACTTTTGTGATTAAGCATATTTCTGGAACTGCTAACAAAGTTGTAGATGCTTTCAGCAGGAAATGTTTGCTTATGTAGGAATTCAGAGTCAAGACTTTGGGTTTTGATAACCTCAAAGAAATGTATAGGGATGACCCAGATTTTAAGGATCCATATGAGGCATCTGAGAATCCAGTTATCAGGGACAAAAGCCAATGGACCGAGTATATGATCCAGGATGGGTTATTATTCCGGGGCAATCAGCCATGTATTCCAAAATACTCCATCAGGGAGAACTTGTTGAAGGAAAAACACAGTGGAGGATTGGTCGGACACTTCGGTCATGATAAGACATTATCAAAGTTGAATGGCTCATATTTTTGGCCAGGGATGAGGATAGATGTTAAGAAATTTGTGGATAGATGCAGGATTTGTCAGCACACAAAAGGGAAAAGACATAACACAGGGTTATATCAACCATTACCCATACCAGAAAGGTCGTGGGACGCATTGAGCATGGATTTTATATTGGGACTGCCAAGAACACAGAGAGGCTATGATTCAATATTTGTGGTAGTCGACAAATTTTCAAAAATGGAACATTTCATACCATGCCAAAAAACCAGTGACGCAACTCATATTGTGAACTTGTTTTTCAAGGAAGTCGTTAGACTTCACGGCTTGCCAAGGAGTATTGTGTTTGATCGAGACACCAAGTTCGTAGGGAATTTTTGGAAGATCTTATGGAAAAAGATGGGGACAAGTTTGTCTTTTAGCTCAGCATATCATCCTCAAATGGATGGGTAGACAGAAGTCCTGAATAAAAGCTTGGGAGATTTGTTGAGGAGCTTAGTGATTGAACACCACAGTCAATGGGATGACATTCTTCCACAAGAGGAATTTGCTTATAATGATTCTCTTAATAGAAGCACAGGCTAGAGTCCATTCCAGATTGTATATGGAATGCAGCCAATGGAAGTTTCTGAATTGAAAGATTCAGAACCAGCTGAATTCAAGAGTGCTAGTGCAGAAGACTTTGCAGAAGGGATGAAGGATCTTCACAGCCGATTCAAGGAGCGATTGGAGAGTTCAGGTCAAGAATACAAGCGGAGAGTAGATCAACACAGGAGAGAACTTCAATTTGAATTTGGTGATCTGATTCTTGCACATCTGAGGAAGGAAAGGTTCCCAACGGGAACATACAACAAACTGAAGATGAAAAAGATTGGATTGTGCAAGGTCATAAGGAAATTTTGGGCAAACGCATATGAGATTGAATTACCCGATGGGATCGAAATCTCACCGATATTCAATGTTGCGGATTTGTACCCTTACATAGCTAAAGGAGTAGGAGAAGAGAAGGAATAGAAAGAGACTCAATGGACAGAACAAATGCCTGTAGATGAAAAGCCACAGATGGAAATCATAATTGACAAAAGGGTTAGCAAAAAGACCAAGAGGAAAGAGTATTTTGAATACTTGGTCAAATGGAAGGGACATCCAGTTGAAGATGCCAGTTGGGAGGATGAAGAAAAAATTCAAAAGCATGGACAGACTGTGTAAGAGCTCATGAACAAGAGTTGATGAAAATTTTCAAGCGAGGGAGTATGATGCAGGAGCATCGTAAGCAGCCAGCCAAGCAAGCAACATAAAAGGTGGAAGACAAATGGAAAATCACCAACGGATGTTTTTGAAATGTTTAAAAAAATTAATGAAGCAGATATTAATGTGATAGCTAGGGAAGCGTACTTACATTTGTATCTTAGATGTTGTAAACAGATCTTGAGCACCACTCTCATCTGTAGAATGTAAAGGCATTTATATGTAATTAATGAAAATAGGTAGATTTGAATTCATAGATTAGACAGTTTAGAGAGCAGGAGGGAAAATGGATATAGACACCCTTACCCTTGTAACATTATGATCATTAGATCAGAAGAAGAGAGATTTTTTCATAAGCTGTTGAGTTGTAGCAGAGAATTGTAGAGAAGAACCCATGTATAGGAGCACTTGAGTTAATATATGAAGCTTTGACTCAATTTTCATGGTGTTATGATGTTTATTGTTTACATTTGCTAAATGGTATGCTTACATTTGTTTTATTCTCTCTGTTTATGCATTTGTTTCAATGTTGTGTTGAATGTGTGATTTCATGTTAAGTATATGAAGTCTAAGAGAGGAGAAAAATTATTTTCAATTGTTTCTCATCCTGAGAGTTCCTGCAAGGAGTGCAGTGAAACATCCGGAAGGTGTGCGTTGACAAGAGTCTGAGTTTTATCTTATAAATCTTAGGAGAGATATCATTGTTCTCATTTCTCACAGAAGTGCAGGTGAGGCACAGAGTCGTGCAAGGTGTGCATAGGCTAGTTGAAACCTTAAAATTTATCAACTAAGGTGAAGGTGGAAGGATTGTTGTTGCAAAGAGTGCACATAGTTTAGGACTCAAATAACCAGAGATTATTTGAAAGATTTATGCAATGAGTGCGAGAAGGATCTCTCTTGGAGACTTAAGTCCACAAGTGAAAGATTAGGAGGGTTAGTACCTTTGAAGAGCTCAAAGGAATACGGGGAGAGAAATCATCGGATGAAATTTAAGTTCAGTGGAAGGACACCAAGTCAGTTTGGCCAGAGATTCTGGAGGAGTGAATCGGGTGGTCAAAATTCTCTGAGGAGAACTCGCAGAATCACGTGGACCGTTGGATCCTGTAGATTTGTGATAAAGTTAAGGCTCAGTGCCTTTCAACATTCATAAATCTCAGGAGGAGTAAAGACCATTGGATGAGAAGCGTTAGGAGTCGTTGATCTTGCACTCGAAATCTGATATTTCGAGTTTCGGAGTTTGAAGTGGCAAGTGATTTTGGAGTCACTTCATCGCAAACTCCCAATATGTGAAATCGTGCTAGCCATTGGATCAGGGGAGGTTCACAACCGTTGATCCCCTTTGAAGTGAAACATCAGCATTTTGGTATTTCGGGGTTCGACATACCGGGAATCTTGATGACAAGGAACCGGGGACTTAGCATTGAAAATCCCGAAGTCGTGAAACGCGACGTGCCTTTGGTGTGAAACATCGGCATTTCAGTATTTTGGGGTTCGACATACCGTGAATCCTGACGGCAAGGAGCCGGGACATAGTAGAATTTCAGGATTTTGGCGCTTCGGGTTTTGGGGTTTCAGGAGTAGAGAGGTAGAGTTGCATGGTCACACAACTCCGGAAATCATGAAAAGGAAAAATCCGAAAGGTGGGTCCTAATCATTTGTCAAAGGGTACATGCGACGAAATTCAAAGGGGTGGTCAAGCTTCAGGGAAAATCCTAAAAGACTTTCAAGCTTGCCAAAAGGGGAAATTTTGGAAACCGGGAAATCATAAGGAAAGAGGAACAAGTGTTGGTCGTTCACTCAAGTCCCGAAAAGCCCGAATAAGTGGCAACAGGAGGTATGTGTTCGGCACATTGAAGGAGTCAAACCTCATTGATGTTTCAGGTTTCGGAGGTTGAAGAGACAAGGGGCTCGACATCAAGATTCGTGAAATCACGAAATCCGAAATCCCAAAAGGGTAAAATCCGATCACATTTATTTGTCGGTTATGGAGTTAACGTCGGTGTTTGATTAGATAGGCATAACTCAGAAGGACATGTGGAATTGAAATTTGAACCACTAAGAGTGAAGATTCTTTGTCTTAGGAGCCAATTCTAAGGGGCAACTATTCCAAATCGTTAAGAGTGGAACTCCTTTGGATTAAGGGCCGAGTCTAAGGGGAATTTATTCCAAATCACTAAGACTGGAACTCTTTTTTCTTAGGTTCTATGTCCAAGGGGTAGCTATTCCAAAAAAATCATATAAGGTTTGCACCAAGCCTCATCCGTTTGAAACTCTTGGTCTATAGGTGGTGCAACCCACGGTGAGAATGGAACACTGATGGACAACTCAACACTCGGATGCAATCACCAATGAACTTGTGCCTTGTTAGAAAGTGTTTTAATAATATTTGGTGAAAATATTCACAAGACTTTTAGATATGTAATTGAAATTCCTACCATATTCACTAAAATTACTGCATTGACAGATAGAGAAATTTGAATTTTTGACTAGATAATGCAAATTTCTTATTTACTTGTCATAAAACTATTTATTGATTCCTCATACAAAATAAATCAATGTCAAAACAACTATGTTCTCAAATTGTAATAATTGAATGTTAGGAGACCAAATGAGTACGTTGTGTTGTACAGTGTAAAATCTACTTTCATTCAAGAGGTCAGGGTGAAAGTTTAAAGGTTTCTCTACAACTCTTGTCCAATACAATTCAATTCATTGCAATATACCAATTAATTTTACGGCATGACCTAGCAATCGACCTGTTTTTCATCTCCATGGAATTGGGTATTAGTCTGATAGGGCCACAATTCATGGCATAAAAATACTATCAACCATCTTTTGTTCTGATATTAGATAGACACACAATCCATCCGTCTAAGAAATTAGAGAAGACACATTAAAAAAAAGGTGAATCGTGAAAGTAAATTAGGGAAGACACATTAAACAAAATGTGTAAGAGCATGAATAGTATATATTGAAACCAATACAGTTAGTTAAAATTGTATATCAAATTACGCGATTGTATACTGATAATAAGGAAATCTAGCAAGGAAACAATTTTCTAGAAAAAATCATCGAGATGAGGGATTGGTACCAAATTCAAACCTTGTTTCTCCATATATTTTGATAGTGCATTTGTTTTTTCTCTTCTCTCTTTCCTATCGGAATTCAAGGTAGGTAAGGTAAGACAACTACAGGGCCTCTCCACTCTTGATTTGAGGGTGCCCATGGTGAAATACCTCCAAATCTTTTCCAGTATCATAAAATTAGGGAAAAATACCTATGAATCATTTCCATTACCAGAAAATGGGGCGAAATACCTTTGAATCATTGCCATTATTAGAAAATTGGGACTAATGGAAGGATTTGGTTCGAATTTTAAGGGGAGAAAATGGATTTTTATGCTCTTCCCTCACAAATATCTGTGGGATAACAGTTTTATATATAATTTTTGGAAAATAAATTTGGGGATATATATAAGAAAACCCATCAAAATATTCTATGTAAATAATTCGCCCAACCAAAAATTCAAACCCCCTAATTTCTCCCATGAGCGAAATTTCGCCCGCAAAATTTTCTATGGATGGGATCTGGTGAGAACGTCAATGAAGAAAATGCAGTGGTAGAAAGGAATGTTTAAGACATGGAATCCTACAAAGAAATATATTGAAATATGGTTAGAGACAAAGCAACTAGATTTTGCGTACAAATATAACATAAGTTCTAGTTATACACCACACTAGTATTTGCAGATGTATGTGTTTACTAATTTGCACGAGGATTATTTATATTGTTTTCCAGATTTATTACAAGAGTGGTTATTGACGTTGAAGGATATAATCATCCGAATAATCGGATAAGGCCAGTAGAGCGGACACCTGAGAACATTACGCAATTGGAAAGGGTTAATATCAAATTCACACACGCCATGGATTTTTGGTTAGAGAAAATTAATGCAAGGTTTATTACTGAATTTGTAGTCGACACAACGAAGTCATATACTACTACAGAGAAGGATTTATTGAATGTACCAACAAGGAGGTACATTATGTCTCTTTTCACATCGATCAAGATATGATTACATGATAAAGGCGTAATGAACATGGAATCAAACAATTAAATCACATTGCATTCATGGGGGAGATGGGTGTAGCACTAAGGAATATCTGAGATATGGAGAGGGCTTTGGAAAAAATCTAGAAGAAGGAAGCAATGGACCCCATAAAAATGGATGAAGAATAGACCAGAGAAATAATAAGGAAAGGAGTAGTGACATGTAGTGGACGACCCTACCAGTATAATATCAATATTAATAAGAGGGAAGTAATTGAGCAAGAGGGCTTGGAAAATGATGAGGAAGGGATAGAGGATCCCTGTGCGATGGGGCATATTGAGGAAATCTTGGTCACGACACATGAGAGGAAAATCATAGGTCAGGGGTCTGGCACAGAATAAGGCTCTTCATTCTAAATGAGAAGTAGTGTGGAACCCACAACCCCATCTGCAACTAAGACAATTGAAGAAGAAAAACCAGTTAACCAACAAGTGATTAGTCGTACAAGGGTTTTTACAAGATGTGTGTCCAGTGATAAATCAAGAAGAAGTGTACGTTCAACAAGTACAATTAAAGTATCTACACTGCACAGAGGTGGTAGTACAAACAAATTCACAATGGCAGGACAAGATCCAAGTATTATATTACTAGAGTTTCGAGGAGACGGGTCAGATGACCCAAAGAAGCATTTATTTATCTGTGAGAAAATATGGGTAGCTAAGAATATTAGAGATGAAGATACATAGGTTGTGTAGTTGGAAATCACATTTAGAGACCACAAATTAGAATGGTACATGGGTCTCACAACAAATAATCCAATGGGAGCACCTACAACTATTGCAGAGGTGAAGAGGCAATTAATCAATGAATTTCATAAACCAAAATTAGGGGATTAGTTCATGAATGAAATGATAGAAATTAAGAAGAATCCAGGAGAATTAGTATGGGAGGTGGACCAGAAGTTCAAAAGACTAAAAGGTAAGTTGAAGTACCCTATTACTGATATGCAACATAGAAATTTGTTTGTTAAATCTTTATTTCCACATATGAAGTATCCTTTAAGGCAACAAAAGTTCCAAAGTCATGCTGAGGCCCTGCAAGCAACATTATAGTTAGAGGAAAATCAATATAAGCAAAAATATCATGTTGTGGAAGAGTTGAGACAATATATGAAGAACTTGAAATTTCAGTTAAATCAGAATAAAGCTAAGGATAAAATAGAGGATGCTTGGTGTACATTATGTGGAACATAATGTCATTGTAAGAATGAGTGTCCAACCTCTACGCAATATATAGGAATAGGGATGCCAAAATCATTACCATCAGAAGGATCATGGTGTGAGATATGAAAAACACATGGACATGATCCCTATCACTATCCCATGAAGCAAAAGTATCAGACAATACCAATGAGTACATTTTGTAATTTTTGCAAGATAGTTGGACATGAAGACAAGGATTGCAAAAGATTGGAAATAATGAAGGAGAGGAAATTAGATGCATACATGGTGCAACATGAATTAATAAAAACACAACCTATGCAACAACCAAAATATAATAATATGAAACAACCATAGTATAATACCCTGTAGCAGTTTCAACCACAACCACAGTACAACAATGCACAAATGTTTGGAGCACCACCATAGTATAACAATGCACAACAATATACAATGCCACCACAGTAAAATAACCCACAACCGCATTACAACTAGGGAACACATTATAATACATACCATAGAGATAATCAGGGTAACAGAGGAGGCTTCAAAGGAGGAGGCCATGGAGTAAGAGGATTCAGAGGAGGTCGAGGACCAGTATTTTGTCACAACTATCATAAACTAGTGAACTATACAAGAGATTTTCCACAACCACCTATGAAATGTATGTATTTCTGTGCAACAAACCATGAGATAGAATATTGTCTGACACTTTTGGTGAAGATAAAGAACAAGAGGAACAAGAAAAATATGAATGTACAATTGATTGTTTTGGAAAACAGATAAGAGGATGGGAAAATGATCAACATAGTTACTAGAGGTGAAGCCTAGATAGGATACAATGTAGCAAAGAAATATGGGGATCAATACAAGTGGGTCAGGAAGAATACAACACCTAAAAATAAGTTTGATGCGCGCAAAGAGAAGGAGATATTCAAATAGGCTAGATAGGAGATTTTGAAGGAAAATAGTGTGTCTACTTCAGGAACAAAGTAAGCACAAGAGGTACTAGTCTATGGCATGCCTCCCTTATTTTCTCATACCAACAAAGAGCATATTTAAGAGAAAGTAAGTAACTTAAGACACTTTTTTGCATCTTGTGTGAATTTGTTTAATAATACAAATTATTTACAAGTACTGTAGAGTTTGTTAGAAAAGTGTAATTATGGAGAAGAAGGGGTAAAGACAGTGAATCGGGTTCATAAGAAGAGAAGAACAAGAAGGGAATTCAGGTTGAATGCAAACATTCAATATTTCAATATGGGGGATAACATACTACACGTAGGGTCCGAATTCAATGTTCGTCCAAAGAAGACATGGGAAGCTATGGGGAACCTCAATTTGGGTATTAACCTATCCAGTTGAAGTTAGAAAATCAACATAGAGTGGTGCTAATTGGAATATTGAAAGGGATTCCAATAGATCTAGATGGTTTGTGAATCATGGAAGACTTTGAATTCATTAACATAGTGGATATCACTTCACCATATCCAACATTGTTGGGTCTGGATTAGGCCTTTGATAACTAGACTATTATAAATTTGAATAAAATAAAGATGATATATGAATCTGGGGAATATAGATCTATTGTGCCATTCAATCCGTGAGAAGGAGGAAGGCATGTGGAACCTATGACAGACAATTTTATAACATAATATGTCAATCAGTTATACAGAACTATCACGCAAGAAGAGGATTACATCAACCCAACTGCAGATGGAATGTTGAGTTGGAGGAGTATTAGTTCTTGTGCTTCATAATTTTAAATGAAAACATTGACTACATGAATTATCCACCAGAAGATGTGTCAGAATTATGCATGCGTTAAGATAGATTGGTTCATAGGTAAGAGAGCCTCCTACATTTTATGTTATGAATGACTTAGAAGAATTTTTAATAAAGTTTGAATTAGAAGTAGTAGAAAATCATAGATTACCAATATTAGATATTGCTTTGAAAGTTACACCTTCCCGTTGGTGGGGTACACATAAGGAGAAGATAAACAACTAGTTTTAGTGTAAGAGGTTACTCTGCATTAGATTTGGAGCAGAGAAGGAGAACATATTTCTTGAAAAATATGGTGGATTTGGAAAACCCAGAGAACATGTAGATAGGTCCATGGCTCAATGGATATTAGTACCACCAAAAGGATGGCCACACCATTTATTCACACATTAGAAGTAATTCAAAATAATTGGTACATAGAGTAGGAATAACATAGAGAAACTGCCAATTGGGAAGAAATGCAATAGAATTTTGTGATTATATTTTCCTTTGAGCATGAAACTCCAGAGATAGATACAACATTGAAAGTGGTAATAGATAGGATACTTGAAGAACCATAATTTGAAATAGTTCCAACACATTAGAATCAGAAGAAACATATTTTCAAACAATTACTACACTGTTATCATGTCGCAGAAGAAAACCCATGGAATATCCGAATCCTAGAAGTTGAAGGTGAAATGGAAGTAGAATGTCCAAAGTTAGATTCATAATATTATTCCACAGCATTAAAGACAAAAAAGGTAAACATTGGAACTCCAAAAAACCCAAAGATTGCAATCATTGGAGATTATTGATATAATCAGATAGTATAAAGAATCACAAAATTATTGTGCGAGTACAATGAATTGTTTCCACCAACATTTTTAGAGATGAAGGGATTAGCATGAGATCCATGAGAGATGAACATCCCTACGAAGCTAGAATCTAGACCTATAAAACATAGACCTTACGGATTAAATCCAATATAGAACCATATGTTGAAGGAAGAAATTGACAATATGTTAGAAGTTGGTGTCATAGAAACCATGGAAGAATCAAAATGGAACAGTCCTATGGTGGTGCAGGAAAATAAGAAAGGGGTGATTAGGATTTTTGTAGATTTGAGAAAAATGAATGATGATTTCCTACATGATCATTTTCCTACCACATTTACATAAATGTTTTTGGAGAATGTAGGGTTTCAAGAAGCCTATTCATTTACAGATGGGTTTTCAGGATATCATCAGATCAAGATAGGGCTAGAAGAAAGACATAAGATCACATTTTCTATAGAATGGGGATCATTTCAGTATATAGTAATATCATTTGGGTTGAATAATGCACCTGCCATTTTTTCAAGGGTAGTAGTAGCAACCTTTAAGGACTTTATTCATAGTTTTTAGGAATTTTAATTGGATGATTGGACACTACTTGGTTTAGTGAAGGATCATATTGAAGTATTAAGATTGATGTTAGATAGGTGTAGACAATGTCATATTTCATTGAGTATTAAGAAATGTATTTCTAGTGCACCTTTTGGCATTTTCATAGGGTATGTGTTCTGTAAACATGGTTAGCTGGTTGATCCTGCTAAAATTGTTTTCATAGTTAACTTACCAACACTTAAGTTGGCGCGCCAGTTGAAGAGAACACTTGGTCACATAGGATATTACAAGAAGTTTATAAGGGGATATGCATAGACTACTATGCCAATGGAGAAATTATTGAAGAAGGATACTAAATATCCGTGGAATGATGAATGCCAACAGAGTTTGGATATCTTGAAGGAGAACATGGTAACTGCGCAAATTATGGTTTTTCCAAATTGGTCAAAATAATTTCATGTGCATGTGGATGCATCTGCAATATCACTAAGAACAATATTTACACAACCATGAGAAGGTGATATATACCACCCTATAGCATTTGCAAGCAAGAAATTATCAAATTGAGAACAAAAATGCAACACTACAGAAAATGAAGGATTAGATATGGTGTATGCATTGCATAAATACATACATTACTTGTTAGGGAAACATTTCAATATGTTTACATATCATTCTACTCTCATATATTTAGTCAATAATCCATTTTGGGGGGAAAGGATATGCAGTTTACTACTTTTGTTTCAAGAGTTTTACATTGAAGTTGTGGTGAATCTTGGAATATTGAATGCATGAAGAGATCACTTATTCAGGATAACTAATGGAGAAGAACCCAGTGGCTTGGAAGACCTCTTTCCATATTTACAATTGTTTTCAATACAGATACTTCATGGGTATTTTGCTGACATTGTTAAGTTTTTAAGTACAATATTTTCATCAAGATAATTTACTATTGTGTAGAAGAAAAATCCGATGGTTAGAGTTGTAGACCACCAATTGATTGTAGGTCATTTATACAAACTTGGAATAGATAACATTTTTAAGAGATTTGTTTTGGAGCATGAAAGGCCTATCATTTTAGCATAAGTGCATGAAGGAATTGTTGGAGGAAATTACATAGGGAAATCTACTGCGTAGAAGGTATTGCGCATAGGATTATGGTGGCCAATATTTCACAAGGATTCAAAGGAGTAATTTCAAAATTGTGATGTCTGTCAGAGAGCTGGAAAGCCATCCAGGAGGGATGAGATGCCATTGAAACCACAAGTAACTTTGAAAGTGATTAATAAGTGGGTAATAGACTTTGTAGTTCCATATAATCCATCAGCAAGAATATCAAAAGATAGATATATTATTACAAGGAAAAAATACTAGACCACGTGGGTTGAGGAAGAACCCATGAAGGATTGTAGCACATAGACCGCAATGCACTTTTTATTTGAACAGGTAGTCACAAGATTTGGATGCCCAACAATTTTGATGAGAGATCAAGGAACTCAATTTATCAACAATACAATTGAGGAAATGTTGTAATAATTTGAGATACATCATAAGAAGAGCACTCCATACCATCCTCAGGAGAATGGAACAATATAATCATTTAACAAGATAGTGGAGAATTCCTTGACAAATATTTGTAATCTAAATAGGGATGACTTGGATTTGAAGGTACCAACAACACTATGGGATTATAGAAATACATGAAAGAAGCTAATAGGGAAGACACTTTTTATATTGGTGTATGGAAAAGAAGCAGTATTTTCTTTAGATTACTTGATACCAAGTTTGTGCATTAAAACTATTACATATATGACAGAAAGAGGCACAACAAAATAAATATTATCCAAACTCATAGAATTGGAAGAAAACAGAGTTATATCTAGTTTCCATCAGGAGGTAAAGAAAGAAAAGGATAAATCCTCGCATGAGAGACATATTAAGAAGAAGAACTTCAAAGTAAGAGATTTGGTTCTCCTCTATGACAGCAAATACTTGCAGCACCAAGGGAAGTTCATAATGCATTGGTTGGGGCCATATGAGATACAATCTTTCACAGATGGAGGTGTTATGCAACTGAAGGACTTAGTAGGCAAGGAAATGTAAGGAATGATGAATGATAGTTTACCGAAACTATATAGGGACAGTCGACCTAGCAATCCTCAGTAGTTATAGTGCATGAAGTAGACTTGTACATATTATAAATAGTAGGAAGAAAAAGAAGAAAAAAAAAAGTAGAAAAACAAGGAAAATAAGGAAAAAGTAGAAAAATGAGAAAAAGCCAAAAATAAGAAGTTAGAGGAATAAGTGATAGAAAGACAATTGAAAATGA
The DNA here is from genome assembly GCA_010110895.2 of Picea sitchensis. Classification (NCBI taxonomy): domain Eukaryota; kingdom Viridiplantae; phylum Streptophyta; class Pinopsida; order Pinales; family Pinaceae; genus Picea; species Picea sitchensis. The sequence goes on from SNQJ01S0037799.1 coordinate 70,285, forward strand.
AAATGCGCAACAAATAACAAACTAGTGTGATAAGAAGTGACAAGAATAGGAATAAACTTCCACAACGCATAAATCCATTAGCCCAACAACCAATACCAAAAAAATAGCAGAGCGCAACAAACCTATAGTTAGCGGTATAGAAACAAAGAAATATGAAATATCAACTCATGAGACAAGGACTGGAGCAGACCAGATGTAACGAAACCTACGCAAAAAGAAAAGAGGAAATCAACCATGTAGATGGGAGAACAGAGGAAGAAAATAAAGGCACAAAAGAAACCTATTGAGCTCACAATCACAGCTGATCTGTATTTTATGAGCATAATGAAATGACTACAGATTATTAATAGATGCTTAAAAAAAATAACAGAGATACAGTAAAACTGGTTTCTATTCAATAACGAAATAAGATGAAACCGTAAAATGCAGTGGAAACAAGCTTGCTGGAATGGTGGCGGCTTATCTCTAAGAAGAGATGTGACAATTGCGCTCATTCACAAGAAGATGATTGCAATGAGGCTCTAAAGGACTTTTTGAAATAAGAAAGAATGACAAAAACCCTACACATCCAAAAACCTAACCCTAGGAGATGCAGCACCAAAATTCATGTGAGCCTCGTTTGGGTAAGTTAGTACATCAACTACTGAGGGTCGTAACTTTTCATACGATCTTCGTTTTAGGCGTATGATAGCTCATTGGAAAGGTATCATGGAGGAGATTCATTTTAGGTGAAATATTGAAGGAACTTGCATATTGAAAACCTGTTTTCCCAAAAAACATCGTTTAGGGCCTCAAAACGGCTCCGGAAGTGAAAACTTCTAAAAATAGTAAATTACCAAAATTGCAAGAAAATTGTTTTGGCTAGTTGGAAAAGGTGGGTGGCCACTGATATCCACCTAGATCAATCCTCCCTCCTTCAGATGAAATGGTATCCATTGTGTTGAGTTCCCCCATCAAATGAGTAAATTTATGTTGAATTTGGCCCCGGGTGAGCCACTTGCCTTGGTGCAGGATGATGCAGGAGCATCCCTCACGTCTTGTCGTGGAGAATTTAAGAACCAGTGTTGCAGGGTTGTACACAGGAGGTCAAGTGAATGCAGAGGAACACTTGGTTATTTTCGAGAAATCCCCAAGGAGGAAGAAATTGACGATCAGGATCTTGTGGAGGGGATTCGTGAAAAATCAGCCAGCCGTCAGATCCACCAGAGTAACGAGGAGGTCACGACCACACCAGGAGGTTAAGCTAGGAGGATCATGAGCCATAGGATCGTTATTGGGTTTCCCATCAGCCGTTCGATCAGTAAAAAGTTGCACTGGGGTTAAGACCTAGTGAGTAGAGGAAAGTCCCGGAGAGGCATCAGGATATTGAGGCTTCGGGGTTTTAGAAGTCAAGAAACTTGAGACCTTTCAAGTCTAGAAACCCTGAGAGGAAGTCCTAGCCGTGGATCTCTGGGCAGACATGCATCAAAAGATCTGAGAGGAGTTGGGGTTCGACATTTCGGGAATCCCGGGGACAAAGAAAACGTTGCATCAGGAATCACGATCTCGCGATGTCCGAAAAGCCAACGAGGAGATAGTGACATGGAAGAGTCAACCCTCACGTGGATCGGGAATTGACAATTCATGATTCTTGGGGATCATAGCAGTGGGAATCATGAAACTCCAAAACGCGATTTCTCGACAGGAATAAAGAGTGGGCCACGAAGAAGTCGTTGTGGAGGACAGGTGGCGTACCATATCGGGGTTCGGGAAAAGATAAGTCCCAAAAACTTTGGCATTAGGATTCGTGATCCCGTGAAGTCCGAAGTCCTGACAAGGAAGTCATCTATCGGTGCTTGAGTCATCGGGATA
>SNQJ01S0037799.1:81036-94271 GCA_010110895.2 Picea sitchensis
GTGCTTGACCTGGCAGTGCAGAGGTACCCCGGTAGGTGAGGAGAAGATATCTGAGTATTCTTCCATGACCTTATCTACTTGCTTCTACTGTGTGGAGAGGTCAGCTGAAGAGACCATTGATGTCGCTGTGATCTTTCACTTATTCTGAGAGCGAATCATGAACAAGAAAAAATTCCCCGTCTGAGAGATGACCTTCCTTCATTTCTTAGAAGATATCAAGGAAATAACACTAGGTGGGACTACCTTGAGTATCTTGTACAATTTCCTGTTCAAAGTAATAATAACACTATGAGGCCTAGACTCATATAAAGCATGACGTTTCCATAAATAACATTGGCCCAAAAGAACATAACAAACTTAGAGAGGAGAAACATCACACAATACCTTGTCTTTGAAGGGCTTGATGTCGTATGACAGTCGACATTGTTGGATGATGCGGACATCACTTCCTTGGATAAACCATCCAATGGTGTAGGGTTGTGGGTGCGGCATTGTTGGTGGGGCCAACCGCTTGACGACCTCTATTGATATGAGGTTCTTCTAGCTACCGCTGTCAATGATGATGTGAAATTGGGTGCCTTTTACCCACATTTGTGGATGGAAGAGGCACTCTCCTTCTTTTGGCTCATCTGGTTCACCAGGCTGGAGCTTGGTGGTAGCAATGATGGCACTGGGTTCCACATCAATGATTTGTCTTCCCCTTTCTGGTTCTACCTTAGAGTCAGAATCCACATCTGATTCAGAGGATTTCACTTCAGCCACCAACGACTTCTTTGAGTGGCAGTCAACAGTGTTATGCCAAGGGCTTCTATGGAAGTTGCACCACTTCCTGGTATCTTTATTTGTCTTTCCAGTGTCCTTATTTTCTTGCGGTTTGGACTTGTTTTCTTGATATGTCCATATTTTCTCTATCCTTTGTTATGTGGGTTGGGGCCTCTCTTTCCTGGATTTTGTTGTGAGAAGTTCCCAGGCCCAAATTTCTGTGGCCTTTGTTTGATCTTTTGCTCGATTTTGACAGCATATCGGTAGACCGCACCCAAGGACAAGATGTCCAGAAATTCCATTTCATCCTATATGTATCTATGTAGAGGACCGCGATACTTGAGCACCATATTTCACTCTGAATCTTTGATACCCGGCTTGGTGCGCAAGGTATGGAAGATATTTTTGAAATTTGGCACTGCTTGGTCTCTTTCTTGCCGAAATGTTGTCCATTTGGTATACAAGTCATCATAACTTCCAACAGGGTAGTATTGTTCCTTAATAACATCCCTGAAGGATTCTCAAGTGGTCGTGACTATAGATAATGAGGGTTCCTCTGTTTCCTTTTGCTCACATAAAGTTTCCCACTAGTCTTTGACATGGGGAACTACTTTGAGGAGAGAAAAAGTAATCTTTTCTCTATTCGAAAAGTTATGGACAGAAAAATACCCTTCTAGTAGATTCAACCACTTGTCTACAACATCTGCATCTATATGACCTTCAAATATAGGAATATTGAATTTTATTTGTACCTTGAATGGGGCAACACCTCCACTCAAAGAAGATGTGTCACTTGTTGGTAGCCGCTGAAGTATTTGTGCGAAACTATCCATCATCTCGTTCCTCTGTTGCGTGATGGATTCCTCAATCAAAAGTTTGAAAGGATATCATGTATTTTCATATTTATTTTCTCCTACCATGATAGTTCCCTAGTGCATGCGATATATTTTTTCCTCAAGAGAAACAAGCTCGAGACCCAACTCTTTGTACTCCGACCTCGCTGGGGACATGCATTAAGATGACAAGGAGAAGACTGTTCTGATACCACTAATCTAGATTTTATGAGAAGAATGAAATGACTATAGAGTATTAATAGGTGATTAACACAAAATAACATAGATACAATAAAACTTGTTTCTATTCAATAACGAAATAAGTTGAAACTATAAAATGCAGCGGAAACAAGCTTGTTGGAATGGTGGTGGCTTATCTTTGAGAAGAGATGTGACGATTGTGCTCATTTGCAAGAAGATGATTACAATGAGGATCTAAAGGACTTTTTACAATAAGTAGGAATGCCCAAAACCTTATATATCCAAAAACCTAACCCTAGGAGATGAAGCGCCAAAAGTCATGTGGGCCCCGTTTGGGTAAGTTAATACATCAACTTCCCGGGGTCGTAACTTTTGCATATGATCTATGTTTTAGGGGTATGATATCCCATTGGAAAGGTATCGTTGAAGATATTCATTTCAGGAGAAATATCAAAGGAACTTGTATATTTCAGACATGTTTTCCCAAAAAACATTGTTTAGGGCCTCAAAACGGCTCCAGAAGTGAAAACTACTAAAAATAGTAAATTACCAAAATTGCCAGCAAACTATTTTGAGCCAGTTGGAAAAGTTCGGTGGCCACTGATATCCACCTAGATCAATATAAGATGACACAAAGTCAGTAGCTGAGAATGTGCAATACTAAGGAGAAGAAGCACTCTATGTCACAGAATCTCAAAGAGAAGAACTCGTGACAAAGATAATGGAAGTTAAAGAAGTTATAGAGAGATTACAACTCAATGTTGCACAATAGAGAAGAACAACACATCATGTCCCAATACATGAATAAAAGGAGACAGTCCAGACAGAAATAATCGGAAGAAAGATGTTCGAGATAAGGAAAAGCATGCTACAAGTAGATGAGGACATCATGCAAGAACAAGTCAAAGACATGGAACAAATGGAATTGGTATTGGATAATATACCAATAAATGTGCTATATAGGTTGCAAACGAGCATTACACAAGAAGTACAATAAAGGGAGAGAATGTATGCAACAAATTTGGAGACAACCAAGGTAGAGAAGGAGGTGTTGGAGACAGTCCTAAAACAAGTCCATATTGAACATGAGGAGGAAAAATGATGCACAGATAAATTGGAGAAAATACTTGAATAAGTATTCCAAACAATCCAAGATAATGCACTAGCACAAGAACTCAATGTATAAGAGAATATAACGAGGATAGAACATACAATGGAAGGATACAAACATGAGATAATAGAATTGTTTTGGAATTAGCTGACACCAACCACCCCTCCAAAGGTCAGTTCAGAGAGGGAGCAACAGGAAATAGAACAGACAGACAAAATTGTGTTGGAAGTAAAAGAAATAACATAGCTCTATGAAAGGACTACACATATATGGATGATCTTGGCAAAAGATGAAGGGATATAACAGTTGGATCAAAGGGAAGAGAAGTTGAATGTTGCAGTTCAGGATCTAAAGAAAAGGTAGAAGACAATTCCTTTATCAGAGAGACTAAATTCCATGTAGTATATGAAGAACCTGCAAGTATATCTGAATACAATCGAAGAAAAAAGGTAAACAAGATAGGCTCTATTGGAGCCCCTGCAGAAGAAAGAACAGAAAATGATAGAGTAATTGGAGATAGAGAAAGGTAGACTAAAACAGACACACTCAAAAAACATAAAAGTGTTGGAGTAGCACATAATAATGAAAGTGGTGGAGACCTTGGTAGAGAAGAGTGAGCAGGCTAAGAAACAAGTGGATGAACTAGCAAAGAAGTCCCGAAAATTTGAGAAATATATGCAGAAGGCACACATGACCTGAGTGGACCGCGAGGACCCACAAGTTAGTGTTCGGGGCTTGCTGGAAAAGGAAAATTTGGGGGTTCAACGCAGTAAATGAGGCATAAAGGACCAAGGAAGGAATGCACGCTAGGAAAGAAGGAAAAACAATGCAAACAAAGGGAAACAAAAGCAGTGTGCCAAGAATTAAGGAAGATCAACACAAGGAATGGTTGGATCGAAGACCAACAACATGGAAAGCAGTTAGAAAGTGGGCAAGTTAAATCCAGTTATAATTAGGGTTTTGAGTCATGATATAATGGTTTTTACCCACTTTTGTATTATAAATAGAGGTTGTAGGAGGAAAATAAGGGAAAGATATATAATATATTTTTGAGTATCACTTTTGTAGGAGCAAAGTACTTTGAGCACCTTTTGAGTTCTAAGTTGGAGTATATATTTTGTTGAGAGCTCCAGATCTCATATGGAGTTAGTTTTGAGATGCAATTGAGGGTCAGGTTGCAAGTTGTGGAGCTTGGTGTGGCGCTAATCAGCCTCACCAATACTAAATCCAGGATGTAATGCACACATCACAGGACCATTTTTTATGAAGAATAATAATAAGAAACAAAAGATCTTTGTGGACGTAGCCCAGGGGGAGTGAACCGTGGTAAAAATGGTGTCTCTATGTGTATTGTGTTGATTTTATATGCTTAATGCTGAATGAATTAATAGATGAATGTACCTCTTAGAGTTTATTTACAGTGCACACTAGAATAATCATGCAGAATGAATGTTATTGAATGGATAAAATAGTAGATCTAATTAATGTTATGGTAGAATTCATGTTAGAGTAGAAATAGAAGAAATACAATAAATATAACATCCCAATCCCTTCCTCTACTGCATACATCTTCGTCTTGCAGTCTCCATAATCCATCTTGGGACAGACTGCATTGTGCCCTCTGTGCATGGTGTATCTTTCTAGTTTACCAGAAGGGATGATGGTGAATAGTGTTTTGTTGGAGAACTAAGGTAGAACTGGGGTCAACCCATACATTCGACACATAGATAAATGCCACCAAAACTTCCATCTAATGAGTCCTCTCATTACCCAAGATGCCTCTTTCACCTCAAGATAATATTAATGGATAACTACCACCAGAACTACCATCTATTTATAACATCCACTTATCCCAGAGAATTCTTCCTTTTCAGCCACAACATTCTGAACTTTGCTTCATCCAATTTCCTGTTCCTTGCTAATTTTCCCATTTCAGGATTCATTTTGACATCTTCTACCACTCCATTACCTTCATTCTAAATCTTGGTTTTTTCACCTCCTTAAACTTATCATCTTCATGGAGAATCCTCGATCGTTATTTTGCAGCCCTCATCCAGAATATACTCCACATGCCATTTCTTTGACATTGTTTCCCATCATTCTTCTTTTACTAACAAAAGATGAAACCAAATTCTCCCAGTTCTTATTTCTTTGTAGTTTATTCCATCTCATAGATGATTCGTGCTTTGATATATTCTCACATTCTTTCACCCCAGAGATAAACCATGCTTTGGTACAGCTTGATATAGTGAGAATTCACCCCTTCCATTAGAGTATGTTCGCAGTGGAACATTTCTTTAGATGAACCATCACAACTGCGATAATGATTCTTCCTTATTGCTACATTTTCCTTATTTTCATGTGATCATCCCATAACCCCTAGGGTTATGCCTCTGCTCTAACATATGCATGTGTTATTCCATGTAGTACCACAATATATGTTACAGAATCACCATTCTGCTCCATATTCACTTGTTGAAACACACCATCTATTGTAACTCGCCTTCTGCTTTAACTTGCCTTCTAGTGTGACAAATCTTTTATTGCAAATAAACCATTCTCATGCCACAAAACCCATCATGTTGTAGCCTCCTGTTGTAATACCTCTCCTATTATAGTCCCCTGCTACAACACATATATGACTAGATTTCCTCGTTGCAACACACCCATGATATAAATAGCCCTATGTTGCAATACACATACTGTTGCAACAAACCTACAACTATTTTTGCAACACATCTCTAGAAGTAATTTGTCTCATGTTATAACACGCCTTTGATGTGTTAAATCTCTTGCTGCAGCACACAACCCACAATCGATACAACAACTTATGTTCACATCTTTTGTACTCGTACATAACCCTCAATGCTCATAGAACTAGAGCACTCATCCTCACCATGGAAGACCACAATTCCAACATGGCCTACCACATATTTGTGCCACCTACATAGCCATATCATATAGGACTATTTTATATGGGATTTACTCATTCAAGCAATCACATTAACTTGCACAAAAATCATTTCAAGAACACATGAAATACATAATCTAGGATTTCATTCACTCGTACACACACAAATTTTAAATATGTAAATCATCAACTCTTTTATTCATCATACATGTTATAATACAATGGCTCAATGGCCAGATCTAAGATTACAATATTCGTTGGGTTTCAATGCCAAAGGCCATGGAAAACTCAATCACTTCTCTCTCTCCTATATCACACGATCTCTCCTCTTTCTCTCTACAAGATCCTCTTTGCAATCTCTTTTTTGTTGTGTTTTATTCATCAAAATATTATTCGCTTTAGTATCCCTAATGCTCTTCAACCCTTTGACCTTCCAACTTCTAGCTTGTCCTATTTGCAATGACTCTTCATCTCTCTCTATGCGCCCTTCCGACTTCATCCCAACAACACACTCCTCCTACAACATGTCTACAATTTATTTTGTAACAACTTTCCCTCTACTACATAATTGTTCACACAATTGTCCATTCTATAACAACATTCCTAGTTGCCCCATTTATGCAACTCTGCAACATTATTATGATCTATAATAATATTGTCACTCCATGCAATGAAAACATTCACAACCTCCAAAAACCAATCACTGTTGTAATAACTATGTCACATCACCGAAATTTCCTTCATCGTGTTATCCCCAAGATGAGTGAGATACTCTTGCATTAGTAAGAAATTTTTACTTTCAATTGCTTTTGTTGTATGTTAATTAAATTGTACATTGAAATACTTTATCTATATTGAAATATTTTTTTATTAGTAATATTTTTTTAAATACTAAGTGTGAATTCCAACCTAAAGTTTAAAGGAATTACACATCTCCCTTATCATGGGATGTAGAAAGTATCTATTTCTGTAATAAGAATTTTGTTACTTTCAAATACTTTTTATATATAGATATGTAAAGTTGATATAAAATATTTTATTTAAGGTGGATATTGAAGGCCAACATTGAAAAATTATTTTGATGGGATGTAGGAAGCAATATGGTGGAATACTAATTCTTTACTTTCAATTACTATATATATATAAAGTTGATATAACAATATTCTACTTAAAGTGGACATTGAAATATTAGTTATGGCCAACATTGAAGTATTATTTTTATTATTATTTTTTCAAATGTCACGTGTGAACTCCATGTTAAGCATGGAAGTCATACTTGGTTGTAAAAAGCACCATGTTGAGCATGGAAGTTATACTTGGTTGAATGTAAATAAATATTTCTTATGGAGAACATTGAAATATTTATTTTGTTGTCAATTTGTTTTTTAAATGCCACTTGTCAACTTCATGTTGAGCACTGAAAGAATTACACATCTCCCCAACAGTGGTTTTAGAAATTGCTTTTCAAAACAATAACATCTAGAAAGTGTTAAAAATAGTATTAATTTTAAATTTTGGTGGGAGTATAATACTTAAATTTTTCATCTTTAAACATATTATGACATGTAAATCCTTATTAACAAATTTAACATTATGTTGAGAAGAGATTGGATATTAAATATGATTATATTATAATGTCAAGTTTTAATTTTATTATAGAAATTACTTGAAAACTATTTACCAGTTATTCTAATCTTTTGTAGCCCTTTTCGATCTTCTCTAATTTAGCATAACATATAAAACATGTCGATTTGCGAAGAGTTGGTTAGATTGAAGGTTAAATATGATTGGATTATAATTTGAAATTTGAAATGTTTTCTTTTCAATTATATAAATTATTTGTGTATTATAAAAGCACACAAAAAATAAAGTATATATCATATTATGTAGAGTATAATCATTAGTTGTATAGTTCTCATGGTGATCTAGGCGTGCAATCTCAAAGTTGGGTTTCCTAGAATCTTGTTGGGCTGACGTTTATGGCAGCCAGAATCCAAATTAGTGCAATAGCCATGACATATCATTTTCCCTACTTTTTCTTTTTTATCATTCAAGGTTTTATTACATCAAATATTTTCCAATATCAAAAAAGGAATTTATAAAATAATGAAATTACTGGACAATATGAAGAGCTGAGAAGCAAATAGCTATTTAAAATTCCTTTATGTAGATTATTTATACTTTACTTCAAAAAGTAAACATGTTGATTGGTTGATGGATTGATTACTTGATATTTCAGTGTGAATCCACGGATAGCTATTCTGCAGCACGTTGTAATAAAGCTTTTCTAACCAGAAAATACTTATTTTAACCAAAGCAATTGCACTTTTTTTTTGGGCCGAAACCTATATTTAACTGAAAGTCAAATTATAAAAGAAAACATTTTCTGGTCCAATCTTATTTTTAAAGAATGTTTTAGGCGAAAAGAACTTTCGGTGGAGCTCTCTTTTTTGGTCAGAATCACTTTTTCGCTGAACATTTTTTCAGTGCGTGATAAGCGCCCTACATTTCGTTTTGCCAATCTTTCCACGATCCTGGTTTGGCCTACCTACTCAACGTTACCTGTGACGTGCTCGGCCTCACCTGTCACCAACTTGGCCTCATTTGTTAGTTGCTCTTTGCCACTTGTTCCCTGTTGACGTTCACTTGCTAAAGAAATAAACTAAAACATAACTACATAAAAACTTTGAAAACTAAAACTGGTTTAAATTTACTACACTCAAAGTTGAAGTACAACCAACTCAACCAATCGCTACCAAATTAATTTTCATGAATTTCCATCCAATGTAAATAGTTACACTAAATAATGAATTAATAGAATTAAATGGACTTGCCCACTTCACCCATACCAGTTATCATTTTTTTCATGAAGGGTAGTTATAGATATCCTCCCTGAAGCAAGATACTTGTAGTTGATCTGTAAATTCTGGTGGATATTCCACTCGAATAGTTCATCACAACAGATCTAATAAAAGACTGAAATCTTTACTATTAAGGTTAATTTCTTTTACAGTTCCAAAATATTTAGTTAGTGATAAAATAGATAAAACACAAAAAAAGTAGAGAACACTAAAACACATTCACACCATCCACAAATAAACACAAGATGTCACCTTGGAAACCCAACTAGAGAGTGAGGTTGCTTTGCTCTATTTTCTTTGGTAAATAAATGATGCAAGTACAAAGAAAGAGACACTCTCTGTGGAGTTTTCTTTGACATGTGGCATGTATGACCACTACAAAATCTCTCCTCCTATGTTATGCTCACATAATACCACTCTCAGAGACAATGAAAACGAAGGGAATCCTTTCTCCTCCCCATGGCCCCCTTTCTCCCCCCGGTGGCCCAATTTTTAACATAGCCCTATAGCCATCTAGGGATAGGTTTTTGACTTCCTCAACCTCTAATTGTGATAAGATGTTGGACCTTCTAGAAAATTATTAGAAAATATACTACATGGCTAGCCCCATGTATCTAAGTAATGGAGGCTGACGTGACATCTAATCCACCATGATGATCAATATGGTAGGTTAACTTGCGAGAGCCATAACTTTCTCATATGAGCTTTAATTGACAAATGGTCTACGCCATTAGAAAGGTATTGATGTGTAGAATTCAAAATCTTCCTCTATAGTAAGGTTTGGACCAAAAAAAGGTCATTGGATTCCTAAAAATGGATTCGGAATATTTCTGATTGTTTTTTGGACCCAAGTTTCAATATTAGGATCAATTGTTGAAATGGTCCTGCATATTGATTCCTGCAATCATTCTACTCAAAAAGTAGTGAGATAGATGATAAATAATGTAATGATCCAATCTGTATCATACCTCCCCATTTAGGGAGGCTTTTCATCCCCAAAATCTTTAGTGAATGAGGTGAGGAAATGTTTCTTCTACCTTCTCCTTGGAGTACCATTTTTCTTTATGTGAAAATTTTCCTTTCAACCCAATCTGCCAAAGGTCATGTTGCCTCTGTCTTGTATTTCTAGACCGCTTTTGCAAAATTGTGTCTTCTTCCAACTTTGTCTAAGCATCTGGTGCTAAATCCTCTATGGAAGGTGGGACATGTTCCTCATCTTGATCCAAGATGGAGGGATCATAGAGTTTGAGATTCTCCACATTCACTCTTGATTAAAGGTGTAAGTATGGGCATAGACTGATTCTCTAGGCATTGTCTCCTACCTTTTCTAATACCTCAAAAGGATCACACTGCAGATCCTTGATCTTCTTACAAGGACCTTGTAGTCTTTCCTTATTCAGTCGTAACAATGCTCTATCTCCCACTTTAAATATTTTCTCTGTTCTATGTCGATCCTATCTAGGCTTGTATTTTTTGTGTGACTTCTTTAGTGTCTCTTATACTTGAAAATGTATCTACCTAATATTCTCAACAATTTTTTCTATGTTTAGTGCACCTCTTGTGAGATCCTCCCTCACTCATCTCTTTTGTCCATATACAACATCTAAGGGTGAAGGTGGAAAATATCCAAAGAAAGTTTCAAATGTAGACTTACTAGTAGAAGTATGGACTTCTTTGTTATAAGATTCTTTTATATAGATTAAATTTTCATCCTAGGTCTTCATATATTTTTTATTGTAACCCTTCAAAGTTGTACGAAATTCTTGTTGACTACTTATGTTTACCATTTTTCCATGGATGGAATGTCATAGACCTCTTCAACTTAGTGTTCATCTTCTCTCATAATGTAGTCCAAAATAAAACAAGAAATATGGTATCCCTATCTGATATGATTCTCCTTGGTATCCAAAAGTGAACCCATATGTGTTCAAATAACTTATTTCCTACTTCTTGTCCAGTGATGGTATTTTTACAAGGCATGAGAATGCTAAGAGAACTTGCATTTCTTGATATTTTCCAGCAGATGATGTTTTTTCAGTGTCTCTAACACTTGCATAAGATGTGCCATATCCTCCTCCCAGGTAGCACATAAACCAGTAGATCATCTAAATAGACAATAATAGATGAATCTAGATAAGGGTGTAAAACATCATTTATTAGTCTCATAAATGTCTCTGGTGCATTGCATAAACCGAATGGCATAACCAACCATGTACCCACAAGGTGAGGTACTTGGTCGAATTATACCCTACTCCAACAACTTCTGCAATTGTTTCTTCACTTCATTTGCTTCCAAAATAGACTATCTATACATTCCAATATTTGGCAATAGGGAGTCTGGCAACAACTATATTTCATGCTCCACTTCCATCCTGGGTGATATCCCTTTAGGCTCCTAGACCACTCCTTTGTATTTTTGTAGAAACTCCTCCAAATGTTGTTTATTCTCTTTAGTACACCCCTCCAGTGATTCCTTCACTCGCATTGTCTCATCATCATACTGATTTTCTCTTAATAAAAGTAAAACATATTTCTTACTAGAATTAATCAACTTCTTGGCTTTATTGACACTTACCAGTGAGATGTTTGGATTTCCTTTATGCGCATTGATGATGTAGGACTTCCCATCCTTGATTAGTCGGTATTGGTTGGATCTCCACATGAATATTTCATACCTCATATATATGTAAGGGCTTCCAAACACTAATCCACATACATCAACGAGTTCTACATCCAATTTCACTTCAATAATAAAATCAACACTTATAGAAAATTTGATCTTACATTGTTTTGTTACCTTTATATTTGCATCCTTGTTAAACCAACCCAATGGATAGGGGCTAAGATTATTGTGACCCTCCAATCCAATCTTGTTGACCAGATCCACATCTATGATATTAGCCTATGAACCAGAGTTGAACAAAGCATATGTCTTGGTCTTCTTGACTTGAATATTGTTGTGCAAGAGCTTGGATATCTCCTTCTCTTCTTGTTGATGAAGGAAACTCAGGTTCACCTCCGTTTGAAAAGATATTTAGACAATCTTATCATTAAAATCTGAGATACTTTCAACATGATTTCTTGAATCTTTTGCTAGAAGGTTATTTTTCTTTCTGTCATTCTTGCGATTCTTCGAGTTCGGCTCTAGATGTAGTTTCCAAGATTTTTTCTTGGTGTTACCATCAATGTTTCAATGATTGCATTGGTTTATGGGATATTTACTCTGTTGTGTAGTGGTTTTTGTCTTCTTATCTTTTCCCCCTTTCCACTTCTTCTTTACCTCCTTTGAAGCTTCCTGGTGCTCTTTTTTCTTCGAACCACCTAGTTTCCCCTTCTTTTGTCCTATGTTTTCCAGGTACTATTCATGTACACAATACTCATCCATTGTCATTGACTCGAATAACATCACCTAATTTTGTACATGATTATGTAAACCTCCCAGATATTTTAGGACTACATCTGGGTTCTTGGGAGAGATACCTAGCATGATGGATATCTTTCTGAACTTAGTGGTGTACTATTGTACACTCTTCCCCTCCCTCTTCAATAAGAGAATACATATTTTAGGTATATTTTAGGTGTCCCGTGATTTCATTGTAGCCTAAACAATATAATGTATATTTTAGGTACCCAATTTCTTCCAAAGGATAACTCTTTTACCAATGGTCATTTTGGGGCACATGAGTAGTCTATGGAAATACCATGGACAATAGAATATAGTCATGGATTTAGATTCAAAATATGGGTACCTGAAGAATGTGTAGGAAGAAAAGAAAGACACATGTAGCATATAGGGTTAAAAACTGAAGTGAAAACTTCTAAGGACCATAACTTTCGGCTCAGAACTCAGTTTTGATAAAAAAAAATACTCACTGGAAAGGTCTTTAGGAGCTGCACCCATCGACCAACATAAAAAATTTATCTGATCACTATAATTTATATTCAACGCAAAATAATATGAATAGTGACATTAATGAGAATAAAAATTCATGCATTTTGTTATCGCACAAGTTGTAGGTTGGGAAAATCCCAAACCAAACCAAAAAATAGAGAAAAGTAAGGGAAAACCTACCCACTACCACCTTATATAGGTATTCTCGTCACATTAGAATTGAAGTGATCCCCTCAAGGGGGAAATCTCTAAGACCCTATGGGAATGAGATGGAAAATGAAGAGATGATGAAGAGTCCCCCTATAGGTCAATGATGGAATATAATAATGGCTTGAAAAGTGTCTCACGGATTGTGGAAAATGTGCCATTGTGTACAAGACTTTCCAATGAGTGATGGTACATGCCCGAGACACAAGGAAAACAAAGATACAAGCCCAATAATATGTTGGAAAATCAAGTTAAGATTTTTTCCCCCTAATTTCAGCAATAAATAGTAATATATATCAACAAAAAAATGATAATAAGGGCTGCAAATAAAGTTGCTAAAATTCTAGTTAGGATTGCAAGAGACAAGCTAGCAATAACTAGTCTAAATCAAGTATGAAAAAGGAAGACTTTAGCATGAAAAAAGGATGTAAGAAATTAGTATTACATAGATGTAATT
>SNQJ01S0037800.1:25397-48214 GCA_010110895.2 Picea sitchensis
TAATATCCAAGACCTCCCCCAAATGTGCCAGATGCTCATCCTATGTCTTGTTGCAGATCAATATATCATCGAAGAATACCAGAAGGTACTTCCTCAACTTTCATCTAAAGATATGGTTCATGCAAGACTGGAAAGTGGTTGGTACATTGGTCAATCCAAATGGCATGAACAAGAACTCAAAGTGTCTGAAATGACATTAGAATGATGTCTTCTCAATGTCCTGCTCCCTGATGCTGATCTGATGGTATCCTGACCATAGATAAATCTTAGTGAAGAAAAATGCCCCATGTAACTTGTCCATCAGCTCATCTATGCATGGGATGGTGTACTGATTCTTGATTGTTTTCTTGTTGAGCGCTCTATAATTGATGCACATCTGTAACGTGCCATCCTTATTAGTACCAGAACAACTGAAGATGAAAAAGGACTCATGTTGGGCCTGATGTGCCCCATTGCAAGAAATTCTTTGAGTGCTTTCTCAATATCGTCCTTGAATTTCTTGGGGTTCCTATAGGGCGTTGTGATCACTGGTATAGCCCCTACCTCTAACTCAATCGTGTGCTCATACTGAACCAAAATATCTCTGATCTGTGGGTGGTAATTCTCCCTACCCTATGAATCCTTCTGCGTGGTGGTCAAACACTCTGCTGCATAAGACACATCACTGTGACGAAAGATATGTTCCATCCTCTTTGCTGATACAACTCGAGGTGCCCCTGTAGACATGCCTCTCAACACAACTCTTGATTCACTAGCATCTCTAAAGCTCATGGTTAATGTCTGATAGTTGAACGTGATCTCCCTCAATGAATATAACAATTGTACCCCCAACATGGCATCCGTATATGATAGGTCAACTACATAGAAGGTGTCTGTCAAGGTGTAGTTGCCTAGTTTGACCTCTAGGTCTGGGATCATGTCCAAACATGTCATCGTGTATCCATATGACACTGCTACGTGGAATCCCTCAAACTCTTCACTGCGTAACCCCCTCCTGGCTACTAAGTATGCATCTATGAAGTTGTGGGTGGCCCCACCATCAACTAAGGTTGTCACGTGTTGCCCCTGTACAAGAACCTTGGGCCTGAGAGTGTTGTACCTGGTTACTCTTGAAAGGGTGGCTATGGTTCCCCCCTTAACCTCTCTATGAGGTTTTGTATCCTCATTGGCATGTGCCCCTACTAGTATCTGAGGTTTCTTTGGCTGTTGCTCTAGCTCCTGAGTGGTCTCATCCTATGAATCACTGTCTGCCTATGCCTCGATATCCTCATCCTCCTCCTCACTGCCTGATTCCACTTCAATGTAGTGGAGTTTTCCCTTACCCAAACATCTATGACCTGGGACCCAAGGGTCTCTGTAAGAGAAGCAAAGCTTCTTCCTCATAAAATCCCATCTCGTATCATCATCCAGCTTGGGCTTACCCTTCCATTCCCTTTGAGGATTCTTCTGATCCTTGTCACTCTAAGGTACAAAGGGTTTAGTTTTTGGCATAGAGTCCACCAAATCTTTAGTGCATCAGATGGCATCCTGCAAGGTGTGAGGCTGGTATGCCTTCACCCATCCTCTCAAGGGTTATGTGATCCCTTCTATGAATAACATGATCATTCGGGGCTCAGATATATCTGTCACTGCCACTGCTACCCTCTGAAACTCTGAGATGAATGTCTCTCTTGTGCTAGATTGTCTCAACTAGGCTAGATCTCTGAAATGGATCTCTGGATCCCTCCTGTCAAATCTACCCATGAATTTCTCTATAAACTCTCTGTAGGAGGTGATGCGATTGTGGCCCAATGTCACCAATCCATGATACCACCACTTGTGTGCCTCACCCTCCAAGTGTAAGGTAGATAAACTGATGGCTTCTGACTCAGTCATCTGGTTGAGCTTGTAGTATGTGTTTAGCTTCTATACCCAAGCTCCGGTGGTGAATTTGGACAATCAGTCGAAAGAAGGTATGGTGAGTTTACCAACTTTTTAGATGAAGTCAATGTTATGCCCCTGCTTCTACTGCGACTCTCCTCTCTGTGGATCTTTGGGGCAGTTCTTGAGTCTGATTCCACAATACTTGACTAAGGTCATATCTTGATGGAAGTCATGGCCCAATGACACATACTCCCTCTGATACTCTGCAATGTCCTCTGCATGAGTGCATGGTATATGTGCTATCGACATCTGTGCTTCTACCGAGGGTGCCCTCTAGAAAATGCAAATCAAAGGTTGTCATATCCTGATGGAAGTCACGGCCCAATGACACATACTCCCTCTGATACTCTGCAATGTCCTCTGCATGAGTGCGTGGTATCTGTGCTATCGACATCTGTGCTTCTACCGAGGGTTCCCTCTAGAAACTGCAAAACAAAGGTTGTCGAATCCTACTCGTAGAGGTGTATGTGTGAGTGGGTGACTGGGGTCTACTACCTACCCCTGAGTTCCCCTTTTCTACATGTGGGGATTGTGTTCCCGGGATGCCCACCATAGTAAATCTATTGGCCACTTGAGACAAGGACTAAGACATGGTCCGCTGACTGACCAACATATCACTGATAACCTGCATGAAGGCAACCTCTAGTTCCATGGGGGCCTTACCACTTCCCTATGGTCACTCATATCTGTCTCTTAGCATCCTTTCTTCCTCTCTCTCAGCCTCATGCTCTGCCCTTCTCTCTGCTTCTCTGTGTGCCTCTTCCTCTTTCTATGAGCTGGGAGGGAAAGGATGATAGTCAGGCCTAGGCCTTCTTTTCTTGTGCATGTTGTAAGTGACATATTCGTCACCTATGTGCTCACGACCATCTGGGTATTTTGTTTTACTCATCATCTTTAGTCACAGGTTGGCAGGACTAAAGCTTTGATACCACTGAAATATCTCCGATCCCGCTGATCAAGATACTACTACGGATCTAGTGTTTTGTCTCACAGATCTGATACACTGGGGATTTCTGAATGCATTTTATCTTCAAATATGATACTCTGGGGGTTTCTGGATGCATTTTAGTTATGTCCTTGAGATGTTTTATGGTTGTTGCATCTGCATGTTATATGTTATGGTTTAAACAATATATATATGATGCATGCAGAAATAAGGAACATCAACCGCCCAATGATATGTATTATGAGATTCAAGCATGGAAATACAATCAAATACTAGAAATACAGAAGATAGTCTTTAGTTATATCTCATGGGTCGTCATTGGAATACAAGAAAATAACATAAAATACCCGTGATTAGAAGATGAAGGTAGATATGATGCATGCACAGATAGATCGACAAAATCGACGGTTTTGGAGAAGCACGGTAATCGCTACAAACTGGAAAACTCATCCGGAAGGTTATACCCACCGAAATGAGATGGAAACTGTCCCAATAGAAGCGCCTTGGCCTCTAGAATGATACTAGTGACTGTCGAATGACAGATTTGGCCTCTGATGCTCTGGATCACATCCCTTGGGGGTCTACACACCTCCTGGCTCTCTGGATGTGCCCCAAATGATTCCACCAACAGAATCAACTGTTATAGGACTCAAAACGATCGCCTCACCAAATTCAGAAATGGGTCGGAAGGGTTTCCCCATATCTTCTCTAATGTTCCGTATATAACCCCAACTGTCCTTCCAAAAGAGTTGCACCCTAAATGGATGAATGATGCGCTTTGAAGGATTCCATTGTCTGAATCTGATGGAAAGTGGCTCTATCTATGTGCCCTGGATGGATCTCAACTGGGTCGGAAGGAAACTACAATCTGAGCTCTGATCTTGTGCAGCTACACAAACCCTCTATTTGACTTGCACCCCCACTGGTTGAGCTGCACAACACTCATAACTGGATACTCCTGAATAGCACGGTGAAATACCAGGATGGTATATTCGATGGGCTAGGGTGTGTCTCTCAACACTGAAACCTATCAATGGTGGTGGTTTCCTCCAAAAATCCACAAAACAGTAGAAGTTGAATCTCTTCCTCCTTTGGGAACTCTCAACATCAAATCATAACAATGCATAATGAGGAATTAGGTCAAATTCCTCCCTTTATACTCTTCTTGATCTAATTCACCATTGACCTCACTTAAGCTAGGTGCTTTTCTTCCTAAGGTGAATAATTAATTAATTAAGTCCCCCTTTAGCACCTTTTCGTTCGAATTCTTCGTTGACTTAGGCTTAAGTGACTTTTCCTATGCTTTTTTGCTGAATTCATCGTTTAGCCACCAAATCACCCTTATTTCTCCCTTTTGTTCCCTGATTGTGCTTGACTATAGTCTATGGGAACACATAGACTACGAAGTCCCTCCCTACTGGCCTACTCTTGGGAACAGGACATCACAGTAAGTACAATATTTCCCTAAATCCCAAGAAATAAATTTTTGGTATTGCTAAAGGAAAAGTATTGGGTCATGTTGTCTCTGAAGATAGTAATTTTGTTGATCCAGAAAGAATCAATTCTATTAAGAAAATCCCTACCCCAACCAGTAAAAATTCATTGCAGTCATTCTTTGGCAAGATTAATTTTATAAGAATATTTATTCCAAACTTCATTGAAAAAGTTAAACCAATGAATGTCTTATTGAAGAAATATACTTTATTCAAATTGGATGATAATAGTATGAAATATTTTGAAGATATTAAGGAATAAATTACCATGGAACCTGCCCTTGTTGGCCCTGATTATTCCCTAGACTTCATAATTTTTTGGTTTGCCTCCGAGGACATTATTGTTGGAGTGCTTTTGAAAAAGAGTAAACATGATTATGAACAATCCATTACCTTAATGAGAAACACCCTTATGGATGTTGAACTAAAGTATTCAATTATTGAGAAATAATCTTATGCCCTTGCCAAATCCTTAAATCATTTTAGAAGATATGTTGGCTATATTAAAATCAAAGAATATGGGCCATATCCCACTATTAAGGATGTCCTCTCCCAACAAGACTACCTTAGAACTAGAGGGAAGTGGGTGTCAAAGATCCATGAATATGACATAGAAATGAAACTTTCTAATATCATCAAAGGACAAGGTTTAGTTAAGATGATGTCTGAGAGTAATGAAGAATCTATAAGAATGGGAGAGGATGACCAATTCAATGTGGTCTTCAGTGAGTTAGAACATGATGAGTGGTATTATGAAATTATATATTACTTCAAGAATCTCTCATGTCCTGATCATTTGGTAGATCATAAGAGAATAACTTTAATATTGAAGGCCATGAAGTATTACTTAACTCAGGACGATTTAGGATGGAAGAAACCTGATGAGATAATCCATAGGTGCGTAAACAAAGATGAAGAAAACAAGTTGATTAAGGAAATCCATTTGGGACATTGTGGTGGTCATTTTTCTCCTTGCACCACCGCCCACAATATTTTGAGAGATTGTTATTATTGACCTACATTGTTCAATGATACCCATTGATATGTCATTTCTTTCTAGCCTTGTAAATTCTTCTCAAGGAAACAACGATTGTTTACCTTTCCTTTAAAGTCAGTCATTGTTGAAGCACCTTTTCAACAATGAGGTTTGGATTTTATTGATGAATTTAAGGATAACTCCAACAATGGATATCATTGGGTCTTGACTGCTATAGGCTATTTCACTAGGTGGGTAGAAGCCATCCCAACGAAAAAAGAAACCAAGGAAGTCACGGTGAATTTCCTTGAAGATAGAATAATAACAAGTTTTGGTGCCCATGCCAAGATCACCACTAATAATGTAAATTATCCAATTGTTGCGTCAAGTATGGAATTGTTCTATCTCACTCATCTAGCTACTATCCCTAAGGAAATGGATTGGCAGAATCTAGCAACGAGAATTTGATGAATATTGTCAATATATAGGTGAGAACAATAAGGCTTGATATAGTAAGATTACGTATGCATTATGGGAAGATCATATTACAACTAATACTTCCAAGGGAAAACCCCATTTGAGATAATATACAGATTGGAAGTTAAGTTTCAAGTCAACCTCCAAATTTCTACCCTCCAGTTTGCACAACAGTATATGACTAATAAGGAGGAATTACAAGAAAGGATTGATCAACTTATAGAGATAGATGAATCTAGGAGGAATGATTTATATCAAATGGTAAAAAATCAAGACAATATTAAAGGGACATTTGATCATGAAGAAAGATAGAGGAATTTTGAATACGTTGACCTTGTATTGGTGTGGGACAAGAGAAAAGAAAAGTCAGGTATGCAAAATAAGTTTGATATTCTATGGCTTGGTCCTTATTGAATTGAGAAGAAGCTCAGGATTAACTCCTTCTATTTGATCACACATGAGGGATAGATGTTACCGCTACCTATTAATGTATATCTTCTTAGACCTTATTATGATGAAGGAATCTAACTTCTTAGGTTTAGTATAGAATAGGTTAGAGTAGTTCATGTTATGTGTTTGTTTTATTGCATTATATTTTATTGATTTATTATGCATCCATGTTAGATTAGAATATACATGTTAGTTTAGCATATATATTGATGAAAATGATTTTTTTTTTATTTCTTACATCGGGTTTATATTTTTATAAACCAGGGTGGACAACATCCCCCTATCATTGGGCGTTGATGATTTTATGTTAGAATGTAGCAATATTTTTTTTAGAGTGGCGTAGGTTGTAGGTCTTGGAGTACCAGAGATACTAAGAATCTCATCCACTCTATGGTGAGCACATGTCCCCAGGTTGGAGTATGATATTACACTCTCTCACCTAAGAGTAATTAGAAGAGATCATGTCTCGTGACCTGAAATGAAAAAAATGATCCTGATGATGATGATGGTCAGTATTATCCATAGACAACAACCCCTCAAATGCCTCCCCCCTCATCTAGCTAATATTTTTGTACTTGATCAACACTGTCCATTCGATGATATTGGTTCAACACACATGAGGTACACTAGTCCTTGCTTCATATAAAGTTCCATATTTAATGCATTAGGCATTTAGGTGAGGATCATGGGCTGAATTCAAATAATGAATCATAATATTGGAGGTTGTGTTTTTTTCCTTGTTTTACCTTGGTGGCCATCATTTGTGTCATATTCCAGTGTTGCCACTCTTATGGAACATGGGTACTATTGGGAGGCTTTGATAGGGGTAATGTACCATCGCCCCCCCCCCCCACTTAACACTTTCCATCCTGGGGCCTTCCGCAGTGTACTAAACTTTGGTAATGTTTTTTTACATGTACACCAAAAAGGATCGTGGTTCATCCTCCTATGAGAAGAAGGGATAGAATGTTGAGGTTGATGCAACTACTAGGAAAAAATAAATGAGAAAAATAAAGAATATTATAAAAAAAGAATAAATTATGGGATTATAAATGACCACATCAAAATCCAAAGTTCAACTTGAGCTCTACCCCCTCACTATGAGGCGATCACCCCTAATCCTAATGCACTAAATGCATATCAATTAAAAGGACTAGTTGCCACCTAATATACACCCAGTGGATTGAATATTTCTTCCACATTACCCGTGGTGTGTATAAGGGCGAAATTTTTTTTTAGCGTCATTGTCAGGGATAAATATTTCTATTCCCGGAGTACGACTTTTTGTTTTCCTTTTTGTTTTTTGCATTGTTTAATGCTTATATATTTAAAATAAACTTGATCATCTAGCGACTCCACTTCAAAATAATTTGACAAATTATTCTGCAAGAAGGAACCCATAGGTTTTCTTATCTTCATCTTTGAACCTGAAAGGGTTTTTTTAGGAGGTTAGCCAAAATTTCTTCTCATAGAATCCTTGATAATCACAGATCCTAGTCCATTTATGAAATTATTTGTTTTTTTCAAATAATTCTAGTCTAGAAATGGATGATTTATATAAGCCATGTTATTTTTCTGCAATAAGTGGTTATCCACGTGTGATTCTAGAAAAATCTTTAAAAAAATTGCCTTCTTTTCAAAATAATAATGCTTCTGGCACTAGGTGTCATGCTAAATATTTTTCCCATTTCATTCATAGATGGTGCTATAATGCTTTACGTGAATATGTAAAAATGAAGTTATTTATCTTGCCCTTTGATGATGATGATCTTGATTGGTTCATGGAACTTAATGATAACCAGCTTAAAGATTGCAATGAATTGATTGAGGATTTTATGGAGAAATGGACAGATAAGAAACCTCTGGATATAAAAAAAAAAATCAATTCAGATAACAAATATGCTTCACCAAATTCCACTAAGGTATTCAAAGAAGTCCTTCAAGCCATGGAATTCATCTACAATGCCACAAAAGCTTGTCTTGCAGAAGCAAGTAATTACGTTGAATATTCAAATCCTCTAGAGCCAGAGTTTCACAAAGAACGAGAAAAGGAAATTCATCTAGAAGTTCCAGAAGAACCTATAGATGAGTTAGTGATTGATCAGAAGGAAACATAGGAAATTGAGTTTGAAGTTAATAATTCAAATCCCCACCCTCCTCCCAAAGAACCCATCTCTTTAGAGAATATATTCGACAATGAAGTAGATTCGTTGATAGTTATAGTTCCAACCTCTCAACCATCATATGATTTAATAAAGGATAATGGGAAAATGGAAGAGAATTTTAGATCATCGATTTGAGATCACTTCAAGCAGTGGTTGGCCTTCAACGATGACAGTTAAATTCACAAATTCATAAAAAAATTGCAAGGACTGCCAGACTTCAAAGTTTGTTGGACTCTAGGACATATGTATCCCGAATGGTATGATCTTAAGGAAGACCCCATGTTGATAAAAAATGGAAAAGGGTCTTTAACAAGTCATCTTGGACAAGGACTTTGCAGACAGTTGAGGTCTTACTTCATCCATGACATGGATGGTCCAAATGTTTTCTACTTTAGCCAGTTGGACAGTGAAAAGTTAAAATATGCCAGTGGAAGAGAAACTCTTGAAATTGTTCCTCCACGATGATATTTGATGCCTATGGAGGAATCCGTTATAACATAAATCTCTCTAACCCTTCTTATTTATATTTCATTTTCATTTATTCAACATTTCATTTTCTTCTATTATTAGTGTAACTTGTATTTTAATTGTTGGTTTCTATATACATGTGGAGTTGATGTTGTTTTTGGCGAGACACTTGTCACGTAGGTTACATATTCTAGATTCTCACATACTTTCCTTTCATAAATATCAAGAACATGTCCCCATATGGAGCCAATGTTACCCACCAATTTGCACTAGGATGGACTTGCAATTGAGCCTCCAAAGTTGAACAATATACTTGTTCAAATTTTGTGTTCATAAGTCTAGTCAACCATCATGGCCCCTTTCTTCCTCCTCTTCTTCATATCACATTTTCATACCCCCCATGGGGAATTGTAATAATATGAGTTGGCATGATGAATTTTGTAAAAGGATTATCCCTCTTAGACTTGGTCATTAGTACATTACTCGAGAGTGTTTTTTTACTTATTAATTATATCTTCCTTAAACTTTTTTTAAGCAACTTATAATTTCTGAATTTTTTCACTAAATTACCTCCAAAGCCGGAGTATGTCATAGTGGCTAGGACTTAGTAGGTTTTCGAAGTCTAGTGTCTAATGTATATTACCATTCTAGTCATCACTTTTGAGTCTTATGGAAATGTGTTAAGTCCCCCTTATACTTTTAATTTTTTCTACAAATAAAAAAATTTCCGCAAAGGGGATATTTTTAATTGTAAACAATTCCTAAGTTAAATAAGTGGTACTAGGAGGGATTATATACCTTGGGGGTATTCGTTTTCACACTCAAAATAACCACTTTACCTAAGTATTACCTTTTTGAGGGAAAATAATGATTATTTAATCACTTAAAGTCTTTTTCTCTCAAAAAATTCAAATAAAAGACATAAAAAAGGAAACAATTAGAGTCGCTATTATCAAAGAAACATGTTTTGACTTGTCCCTAGTTAAATAAGCTTCACTGGGTGTGAGTGGCACTCAAGGATGACTTGATTGGGAGTTCACAAGAGTTATGTGGCAGCCCACATGATTTTGGAAGCTCTGACCAAGAAGAGGTGTGCCCCCCTCTCAAGAGGCGGCACACTCTTGGAGAGAGGCAACTGCATCTTGAGAGATGGCACCCTCTCTCACCCTATAACTTGTTAAGGTGCCGCTTTATTGGATTTTTTGGAGAGGTAGATTCCTTTCCTTCTCCCAAATGTCTCTTTTCTCCTCCATGTGGTGTGCCCCCCTCATTGGGATCATCACCCGATTTTTTATTTATACAATCTACCTCTCCATTGTCAAGATAGTTAGAGTAGGGGAGAAAAATCTTGTGGTTGTAACACTATTGTACTACCATTTTGATTTGGAATAAAAGGCTTTGAAGGCTAGATTGGTGTATTATTTTCATGTTTGTAATTTATATTTCAAAGTGTCGAATGTGAGGTATAATCTGTCTTGTATTTTTGCTTCTAAAATGGTAAATGTTTTCCTTAAAAAGGAATTGTTTCTTAGTAGGATAAGATTAGAAAAGCTAGGTTTCTTATTTCTTATTTACATTAGATTGCTTTACATTGCATCTTCATTTCGGTTGATGTTCATGCTCTCTCTAAAGTGTCTTTTGTAGGTAGCACCATGCTTTTAACAATTTGCTTGGCAAGAAGTTTCTATGATTGCAGGTTCTCACACTTGGAGAGGAGGTTGGGATCGGTTTCACTGCTTTCATTCTTCAATATATACAAAAATACATAGTCCCTCTTTTCTCCATCAAGTTGACTCCATTTTCCCAAGATTCCAAGGTTTACAATATCTTATTTCACTCTTTCTCAAAGAAAAACTCTTTTCCTTTTGGTTACTTCATTGCATGCAAATGTTGTTAGAAATAAAGGGATGTTCTCATTTTTTCATAGAAAATATAGCAATATTGTCCCCAACCATAGGCACAAAGGCCACCCCAAGCACCTTAACCTTGTCAAATAGAATAATTCCGGTAGAAGACCAATAGCCAAACAATGGCTAGCGCATATTTCTCCAAGGGTAGCGCACACAGAAAGAATAACCAGAAACCAAGTAGAAAGTCCAAACCATAACCAAGATTCCAGTTGCAGTAGCTGCAACTTCATCCCTCTCCAAACTTGCGCACCACTAGTCCTTATGTAGTTGTGAGAGTGAGAGTGACAAATTATCTCTAGCGCCCTCTTATTTATAGTCCTCCAAGTGACCTAACGCGATTGACTTCTACTTTTGGAGGCTTAATAACTCAATAATAAATATTCTCTTGAGTTGACTTGTCTCCTAGGGTTATTATCCAATGTTTTAGGGTTTCTCTTGCTTTTCAAAATATTATAGTCTCGTTAGGGTTACATGTAGATGTTAATACCTCCTGCAGCTACCATAATATCAAAACTCCCTCCTAGCTAGGGAGGTATTAAAGGAAATGGTTTTGAGCACAAACAAGCCATTCAATCGGTAACATCATCAAAGCCACACAAGATATCTCATGGGAAAATATTGAGCACCGTCATCACTATCAATATCATCTGATAGCATCAAATGCATCATCTCTCGAAGCCATACTACATTTGAGTAATCGAGAATGATACTGAATAAGTCACTCACTCCATAGAGTGATACAAGAATGATTCTTCTAATCTAGACATACGTCCTAGAAGAATGATTGTCCTACACCATTTTCCACAGGGAGAATGCTTTTCCATCTGCATATTGACAATCTATCTAGGTGTAAATCATCTAAAACACTAGTGATAGTCTCCATGGCAATTAGAACAATTCCATCCAATAGAACACAAATGTGTCTATCCATAGTAGAATACAATTACTACCCAGTGGTACACAACCACTCCTAGTGTAGAATGGCAATTACTACCTGCTGGTACACAACCACTCCTAGTAGGACACTTCCATTAGTTAACCAAAGTTGACACACAATACTACCAAGGATCAAGCATCCACCACAATAGCATACAACTACTGTACAGAGACACACAACCTCCAAAATGATCATATCATCTAATATCAACCTGCATAAAACAATATCATGATATAAATTGAGTCATCTAGGCCATTCTTCCATTACATATATGATATCTAGAAGAACATCTTCCCTCAGAAAGTAAAACATCAACCATGGGCTATCTGGACTATTCTTCTCAAGCATAGAAGAATAAATGTCCCTGATTTTTTAGCCTGGACCATTCACCTAATCGGGCCATTCTTCTGGAACTAATCGTAGTGCAACTTGTAGAGAATGAGTCTTCCCTAAGGAATGTTAGTCCCTGATTGTTGAACCTGGACCATTCACCTAACTGGGTCATTCCTCTAGCACTAATCATAGTGAAACCTAGAGAGAATGATTCTTCCGTATGGAATGATTGTCTGAAACATTTCCTGTGGAAATGATTGTCTTGCGCCAACCTCCAAAATGGACCATTCTTTGAAATTGCTCACAACTGTGAACTTCGAAAGAATCACTTCCCGACGAGGAAGACCATTCTACTTGACCACTACTCAGAGTGACTTCCAAGAATAATGATTGTCCTAGACCATTCCTCTACACTGGCCACAAGGGGACTCGCTGTCTATGGTACATAAACAATCTATTGGACCATTTTCATTACGAAAATGATTGTCCTATATGGACCATTTTCCGAACTAGACAATGCATGTCTGTCAGAAATCTTGAACCACTTTCTGAACTAGAAAGGAACTACCCATCCTAGACCATTTTACGAAATGGAAAATGACTTTCCATAAATCAATAACATATCAGTGCTCCCTCCCAACCTGGGAGTAATCTCTTCCTTTTTCAATAAGGAAGTCATCTCCACAAGCCCCAACTTGTCCCTTAAGTATGCAAACTTTTCATCTTGGACATATGATTTACCAAAATATCTTCTATCTTCTCATCTATGGAGATATACTAGAGAACCACTTGCCCCCTCTAGACTTTATCACAAAGAATATAATTCTTGATATCAATGTGCTTTGAAATTTCATGGAACATCGGGTTCTCTGAAAGCTTCACATGGCTCTAATCATCATAATATATCACGGTCGAATTCAACACCTAATTAGACAACCCATAAACCAACTTACGGAGCCACACTACTTCTATACAAGCATCACAAACTGTAATATGCTTTGTTTCTGCATTGGTGAGTGCAACAAACTTATGTTTCTTGCTATCCCATAACATCATAGAAAATTTCAAACTAAAACATATACAAGTAGCACTTCTTTTGTCATTTTCACTCCCTGCCCAATCTGAATTGATAAATACATGCATCTGTATATCATAACTCAAGTGTACCACAAAGAAAATATCCAACTGAGTATTCTCCAAATACATTAATGAGCCAATCAATTGTCGATACAGAGACGGGTCTATTGGATCAGAGTCTCTCAACTTCTTCAGATATTTCATCATGGGAGTTTGCCATGGATTTGCAATCCATCATCTGGAATTCTGAAGAACCATTTCAATATACTTCCTCTATCATAGGAATTTTTCACGACGCTTTTGTTGTACATGAGAGGTTGCACCAAGTTTGCTTGAATCCATAGAGGGTCTTCTTCCATCTGCATACAAGGGTCTCTTTTTGGTATACCTCAAAACCTTGAGGTTTCTTTACATACGCTTCTTCTTCAATTACTATGTTGAGAAGAACATTCTTTACATTCATCTGATGTAAAATCCAACCCATGGATACTGCATGAGATATAATGGCTCAGGTAGATGTATATCTGGTTACTAGAACAAGTTGTCATCGTAGTATTCTCCCTCCTACTAGGAGAAACCTCTAGCCCCGAGTCTTTCCTTGTATCTATCAATGCTTAATTTCTCACATACATTGTTCTCTATCGTAGCTTCCTTCCATTCCTTATGCTCGACTGCTTCCATTCATTCTTTCTTTCTTGGAATCTTCATGTTCTTCCTCATGTTTATCTTCAATGTTGGAGTCCATTGAATCTTCTTCATATTACATGCCTCTCTTTCCTGAAGGCTTCGACCTTCTGCCATAGGAACATAAAAGTAGATGGACAACCAAGGATATTAAGGGATTCTTTTTGAAGAAGACTTCTTCTAGAGTCAAACTGAACATGTGTTTCTTATCATGGATTTTATTTCCAATGAATAACATGGATAGATACTTCATGGTATTCATATATTCTTCAATGGATTGTATCGTTGGGGATTAGCTCCCTCCTAATCCCAGCTTCATGCTTGAATATGAATGCTCTTCTTTTGGAATTATGTGATCATCTCCTTCCATCTAAGAGAGTATGTGCTTCTGTCTGATGCATCTCTCTTTGCTTTATACAAAGTGTCATAGGCATGTTCTAGTTTCCTTTTGATTTATGAATTCCTTAGAGTCTGAATCCTCTAAGTCTCTCTAATTTTTTTTCTATATATTCTGATTGTTTCCCATCTGGCAGTTGTTTCATCCTTATAAACTTCTTCTATGACAACTTCCACAAGGATTGTTCATCAAAAGGGTACCTGCTTGGAACAAGAACAACAAGAGAAACAAGAAATGTCTATCTAGAGGAGATGTTATTTTATCTTGTGAACAAGTACAATAAGGATCTATATCAATAGTATTCATATGCAGTCAAGTATTCATTGCACCTATAAAAATGGAATCTTTCAAAGACTGCTTTCACAGTTTGTAATGTAGTGACTCTCACCTTTGATATACACAAATTTGAAGCTTAACAATTTAATCAAATATGGAACCTGAAGACTTAACTTCTATGGAATGTGCATGTGTTCTTCTAAATGCACTAAATCCAAGATTACAGCTTGGAAAATATCTCTAGTACTTTCCCCGCAACCACACTCATGTTTTGCTAGATGATATAACATATACAATTGCATACCTTTGAAACCTTGTAGCATCGTTCAACTTGTCTTCCAATATGAAACTAGATACCATCTTGACAATAAGAGATTAGAAAATCAATCAAAAGATTCAATGATTATAACAAGCTATAAACTCTAAAATTTCAACTTGACCACAAAATCAATTTGACCAAAATTCAACCTTTGACTTTGACTTTGACCAGTCAAACTCTGACTTTGACTTTGACAAAAAATTCAAACCTGAAATTTTTTCTAGCTGAGGGTACCAAGGGGTGTGCTAGTCCAGGGAATACTAGAATCTCAAGTAATTAGGTCAAATGCTTCATCATAAGTGCTCAAACACAAGGGTTAGGGTTTGTTGTAGCTACACAATCAGAAAACCTAGTTGCAGTTGTAACTGGTGCCATAACGAGCTTAACAAATAAATTCCCAATCTATCTTCCAGTGGTTAGACTGTTTGAAGATAGTGTGGGACCATAACCTGCTAGAAATAAAGGGATGTGCTCATTTTTTCATAAACAATATAACAATATTGTCACCCAACCATAGGCACAAAGGACACCTCCGAGCACCTTAACCTTGACAGACAGAATAATTCTGGTAGCAGACCAATAGCCAACCAATGCCTAGAACATATTTCTCCAAGGGTAGTGCACCAAGAAAGAATAACCATAAGCAAGGTAGAAAGTCCAAACCATAACCAGGATGCCAATTGTAGTAGTTGTTGTTGCATCCCTCTCCAAACTTGCACACCACTAGTCCTTATGCAGTTGTGAGAGTGAGAGTGAAAAATGAGCTCTAGCGCCTTCTTATTTATAGTCCTCCAAGTGACCTAACTGGGCTAAATTCTACTTCTATAGGCTTAATAACTCAATACTAAATATTCTCTTGAGCCGACTTGTCTCCTAGGGTTATTATCCAATGTTTTAGGGTTTCTCTTGCTTCCCAGAATATTCTAGTCTCATCAGGGTTACATGTAGAGGTTAATACCTCCTACAACTACCATAATATCAACAAATGTTTGGATCTAAAACTTCAATTTAAATATTTTATATCTTACTTTGCATGAATAGATTAAACTAGATCTAGTTTTGTACTCTAAAGTTTCCTTTTGCAAGTCAATTGTATAGCATAATTTAAAGGTTAATAATAGGAACTTTATCATAGAGTTTTAGCTTCATATTTGGCAATCTAAGTGTCAATAATTTGTTGTTTTAAAATAGCAAACCAAAGACCTTAAGGAGACAATCTTTCTATCTTGTTTTCCTTAGTTCATTTCGCTTGTTTCCCATAGTTTTAACTTAGCATTTTTTGTGTTTTTCTAACATTGTCCAAAGACACTTCTGAAGTGTTTTTTGGGAATCTTTTAGTATTGTTTGCTTGTTTGTTTTTGCAGGTTGATGAACAGATAGGAGGACACTCTGTTTGATTTTGGCGGATTTGGACTATCTGGGATCCTCGAGAGCTCCTCTTTCATCAATAAACTCTTTGAAAACTTATAAAAAACTTGTTGGTATCCCTAAATGAAGGACCACAAGTCTTCCCAAAAATAATGTAACAAAAGAAATAAAAAAAATCAGTGGTCTACATAGTGCCCAATATGCATCCCCCCTAGGGGAGCAGTGCCCTTTTAGTGTGATTTCCTTTTTCCCTTCATTTTACTCATGCTTTTAAGTTTCAATTAATAAGATAAAATCGGTAACAAAATCAATAACAACACCACAAAACAATAGTTTAGATTTCATTTTGTAGATTAAATTTCAATTTGCAACTTACTTTCTGCATTTTAGTTTGGAAATAAATCATCCCCTCAACTCTCCTCAGTATGTTCCTAACCCCTAATCTGTGAGCTTTGGCTTGATCTCTGGAGGTAAATTCCATGCATAATAGGGGTTGGTCAGTGTGGAGTAGTTTTAATTAGGAAAATCCAATATTGATTATTGTTTAAGTTGGATCCCGCATTGAGATTGTGTGTGAAGTCAAGGGGATACTCATTAATGAGATTAATCTCTCCTTGTTGGACCTTCGACATTTCTCATTGTTTGGTATTTTGTATTGAAACTACTTGTGAATTCAAAGGGATACTCTCCTCGTTGGACCTTCAACACTGTTCTTTTCTTCAAATTGAGGTTTAATCCTTAGAGGGCCAAATCTAGATTAGATTTATTTTTTTATAAATCGCTTACACACACTTCACATTAATAAGTGGCTTGCACTCACAAAAACCACTTCACAATAAACTCACTTAACAAACTCATAATAAAAATCATCAAGAGCACTTGTAATACATCTTCATTACAACAACATTTTCATTTATCTTGCAACAATCTTTACTTTTGGCATTGGTCTCTATTTCACTTTGCTTATTATCATTTACATACAAGTATCAACATTTTCTTTCATTTTATATCATCTATGTATAATTTCTTTACTTTTTGATATCTTTATCATAAGAAATTTCCTATCTATGTCATATATGTTGCTAGAATAGATTTACGTGCTTTATGCTTTTGCTTTGAGTAAACTCCTAGTACAATAATTGTGCTTATATTTAGTTTAAACCTTATATTATTTTATTAGGGACTACCCCCTTGGCTTTGCTAGGAGTTGTCCTAGATTGAGGAATTGAGGATTAGGTGACAACACCTTGACTCGAGACTTTCCCCCAAGGACACACCCATTGGATTGAATATTTCTTCCACGTTACCTGAGGTGTGTATGAGGTGGCGATGAGACTTAATCCTAGTAAGAAAAGAAAAGAAAGAATAAAGTTCTTGAAGCCTGAAAATGGGACTTTCAATGCATAAAAAAAATATCAAAAGGAAAGAAAAGGGTATCTCAAGTAGCAAGTGATCCCTCTATAAAGGAATTCATGGAAATGGACCAAGAAAAACACCTTGCATGCTAATGACTCCATCACCATGAAGTAACCTCAAACCATTATGTTCACCATACTTGCACTTTTATAGGTTTTCTTGGGAAATATCCCTCTACCTAGGTTCTAGAACACCTAGTAGGGTCTTTGATGGTCCTCCCATACCTAAACTTTCCAAATTGCATAAATTCTTGAGCTAATGTGAAGTTTGAAGAAGATACCTTATGTGAATTACTTATTTGTATTTTGTATTAAATGATAGATTAATTTGTTTGATTCTAATGACTCTTGTATATTGTGACAGGATGTTCCACATATGATGCAGAGTGTTAGGCCATATGATGACTAGACACACCTTAAGACACCCTCTCATACCTCATGGGCCCCAAATGATGGACAAGTGAGATTAGATATTGCAAATATAGTCAGATTTGCTATCAAATGGGCAGGAAACCCACACTATGGACAATGCACCTCATAGCCACATTGGAATTTGATTTGAGGACGTTGCATTTGGATATGATTGGACAACCCTTGGAGAGATGATGGACCATTCTTTCACCTTAGACATTAGCATTTTCCACATTGGACATTGAGCATATTGATGATGACATCATGTGTTATGGTGGTTTGATGATGTTAGGGTTGACAATATCACTAATGCATTCATTTTGATGATGAGTTGTGGTCCTTTGATGATGAGACATTACCTTTTATGAGGAGGTGTGATATTTCACCATTATTTTCACCTTTTTATGATGTGACATGGCATCTGGAGGCCCTTTCACCCTTCTAGAGCATGATGCCACCCTTCTATGGCATCTTACACTCACATGTGTCACTTTGGAGGTGAAGTTTTGGTGTATTAGCATGTTTTGTTTATGTTTGTGTCTATTTTGGGGGTCGTCCATGACCTATCCACCTTGTATCATGGACATTTTATGTTTTATGGGATTTTGAGGGTTTATAGCACTAGGGTTGCCTCGTATTTAAAGGCTAGTGATAACTCATTTGTAAATCATAACTCACACTTGTGGAGAATCAATTCTATAACTATCTTCTCTTATTTTATACTATGGAGTACTTCTGTGCACCTTTTGGAGGATAGTCTTGTGGATGATTTTTCTTGTTTTGGTGGATGTTCATGAAACTAGGGTTTCCTCATGTATAACAATTTGTCATAGTAAGTGTTCTATTCCAATTTTAAGTGTTTGTTAATGGTATATTTGGTGTATTCTATATTATATGGTTAGTAGTTTCATTTTATCTTGTATCTTTGAATGATTTTGTTAGAAACCCTAATTAAGGATTAAGATTGTTTATCCCCTTCCCTTACTTTTCCATCATAATGTGTTGAAGCATATAAGGTAAAGTTAGGTATTATGATTTTATATCCCCCTAACCTTTCTCTTATTGGATTAAATCTAGGGTTTATGATTGCATAAATATTAGGGTTTAACCTCCTTCCATTTGACTTTCTTGCTATATGCCTTAGAAGAGTGGGACTACACCTAGGGTTTATGATTGTATAAACTCTAGGGTTTCCTTCCTAGAATTTCATTAATGGGCCTACGATGGTATATTAATAGGGTTTTATCTTCATATATTATCATTCTCCTAGATTCCATAGAAGGTTGTTGCATTGACTCCATTTTCCCAAGGATTGAAGAAGACACTAGTATGTCTATTGCAAGTGATAAAGATTTGGTATAAACCTCTCTCTCTCTCTCTCTCTCTCAACACTTGGTGTTATTTTAGGACCTTTACATTTTCATGTTCATTTATTATCATTCTTTAGCTTAACATTATGCATATTAGCATAGATTCATCTCCTAACATTATTCATTGCTACAATTTCTGCATTTTTAGCCATTAGGGCTTGTTATATTGCATTCAATTAACATAGTTTTATTCTCTTATTTAATGAAATAAATGGTGAATGGTGTTATAACCCTAAATTGCACCATACATGCATACCTAGCATCAAGCCATCTTACTTGCTATTTTTTCCATCCATCACTGAGCAACGCTTCTTAAAAAAACTATTTTTGAAGATGTACGCACCCTGCACCATTACTGCCCGCGTATGTACGCTATATTCACCATTACTGCCTGTGTATGTACACTATCTGCACCATTAAAACCCGCGTATTCCCACAAAAGTTGAAAAAAATAAAAAGTTGCAAGGAATTCATTGAGGTTACGGGCTATTGGGTAGTTTTCCAACTGACCCACCGCTTATAGCCCGACACCCAACCGAATAACCATCATTTTGTCATATAAAATGAGGTTTTGGGGTCTCATTCCAATAAGAAGCATAAGAACAATGAAACTCTTCCTGTTTCACATCCTCTCCTTGCCCCAAGAATTTGCAGCCACCTTGTGAGTTTTGAGCCAGAATTCCCTATTCTAGCCCTTTTTCCTCAATCATAATCCCATGCCATTTCCTTAGAATAAGTGTGAGAGGAGAAAGACATGTGGAAGCACAGTTGGAGCTTGGTGAAGAGGAGACTGGACTAGGTTGAGGAGCAATCTTCGATCTCATTGTAAGTAAACTTTGTAATTCTAATAAAAAGAGTACTTTTTCTGTCCCGCCATATGATGTGTTCAATCTTTATGTTTGATTTACATTTTAT
Source organism: Picea sitchensis (assembly GCA_010110895.2). NCBI lineage: Eukaryota > Viridiplantae > Streptophyta > Pinopsida > Pinales > Pinaceae > Picea > Picea sitchensis. Next base: position 45,708 of record SNQJ01S0037800.1, read on the forward strand.
TATGACATCTAACCCGCTAATTCATATATGAGATGCATGTTCATAGTTTCTTGTTTTTGTTTTTGTGAATGCAGGTCAGCCTTGGGAGGAGACTTTTAGTCAAGGAGCAACCGAATGCGAAAGAATTGACACCGGACGCAGATTTTAAGGTAGAATTGTCGTATCCTTTTACTTTGTATTTCTTGTATGAAAGTGGGGTATAGTCGAGATAGTTATAAAAAGTAGGAGACTTTTATATGTTTAAATTTGCCTACATGTTGAACCCTAGTGTAGTCTGTTAGCACCAGAAGTCACCCCTGGATTATGGTAGAGGTAAGCCTGATACCCATGAGTTTGTATGTCATGAAAAATAAATATAAAGGCGGTCTAATGGATGCAGACTCAGGATGGTATCATTCTAACTCATAAAACCAGATCGAAAAGCACAAGTAGGTGAGGTCTTGGTATAACTTCAGTCAGTAAGTTGTAGTAAAGGTGAGTAGGAGGAAGACTTTAGTGGGAAAAATGTGAAGGTCTGCCACATACATCAAGTCTTCCAGCAACCCAGGAGGAAAGACTTAAAGACAAGATCTTCTTGAATTCAATTCTCAAAGAATCTGAAAGAAAATATAACAACATTATAATCAAGCATTCATCATAATACAGTCACAATAATTCACGTGAATCAGTCACTTATGAACTCTTTCAATATCATAGGGAAATGAGATGGAGTAAGAAAGATGACTGTCATTAAACAAGAAGTATCAAATGCCTATACATAACCAGAGAACCTGAATGTTCATTAAAACTTTACAATACGAGAGCATTGCTCTACCATTGACCCTTACAAAATATAAAAACTTAGTATATATACTCAAAGAAACTCGCCCCCCTACAGAAGCATGCTCTAGTCACTGTATTCAATTCTTGGTGTCTGCATATTCCTCTGTCAGACCGCACTTGAACTTCTCTGTCAAACGCAAGATCAGATCGGTATGGCTCTAGCAAGAAAATCTGTCCACATGGTTACCACGGGTTGACTGCTCCAGAACCTCCATGCCTTCCATTTATGGATTTAGCTGAGGTTTCAACAACCTACTCAATTTACATTAACTTCTTTTCCCTGGAGAGTGGCCGAGACGAAATGTTCAAGTGACGACCACATGCCTTCTCTCCAAGGCTCATAATCTAGCCTCCTTTCCTTTGGCCCCTCCTCAATGTAACTTAGAGCCATGACCCTATGCTTATGGAATCCTGACATTTCGTGTTTCAGGGGTTTTCATATGGCTTACCTTCAGATTTCTCGACATCATAATTGGTGAAATCGTTATCTAACTGATGGTCATATCTTCTTCTCAACCAATGACTATGATGCTTCCTCTGGACTCTGAAATAGTCCTCTATATGTGACTGGGGTCCGGATGCTCCTCCTAAACCTTACTTTCACATGACCATAGGCCATGACCTAGCACCTATCTCCAAAGGCGCTTCAGGATTCCTACATCCTAGACTTCAGAATTCTTGATCCATGAAAGTGAAAAATATATGATCAGGCACCACGTTCTCCTCTGATTTGGACGACCCAGATCATTTCACGACTTTGTGCTTCACGACATTCGCTTGTGGCTCAAATAAAAACCCTCGAAACCCAATTTTGCGACATTTCTTAATGCACTTCCACCTGTCCCTTTCCATCGGATGACCCTGATTAACATCAACATTTTAGGACTCGGGGCTTCGCGCCTTGCTCCATGATGAAACCTCTGAAACACGAAATCACGATTTCTCTTATCTGCTGCCATGTGCTCCCCTAGTTGTATGGCTCAAATCATTTCGTGAATTTGTATTTCATGAATTCTCATGAATATTCCCTTTGACTGCTCTACTCTGTGATTCAGTGAAATGATAATCTTGCGCCACATGTCCTTCCCAGGATCAACGGCTAGGATGGGGCTCGTGATTTAAAAACTCCGATGCTATACTTTGTGAAACTCTATGATCCCGATCACCCAATGGTTATCGATTTGATCTGCCTGATGGATCTTCGCCATTGGAAATTGATCTTGCTCTCTCGCTTGATTTTCTTTTATATTAGACTGCTTCAAGTACTGCACCTAGTTCTCATGAATGTGGCTTGTGTATTTTACTTGAATGACTGGCTGAGGGCTCGGGAAAAAAAAACATTAGGGATAGAGAAGGAGAGGAGAATGATCATCCTAAGAGAAAACTGGAAGGCTGAGGACTGACACTTTTGGGTCAGACAAAGAAGAAAACTATAAGACGAAAGGAAAAACCTTACAATTGGGTCTGGAAAAGGAGGGGAGATGGGAAAAAATATAGGCTTAGGTAGAGTCCACAAACTCCTCAGGCTCTGACAAGTTTATTTGATAACATAGTCCATAGGGGGGTTTTCCCGCTATAGAAGAATTGGTGACCATACTGGGGAAAACCCTACTTTTTATAACTACCCCGACTATACCCCAAATTCATACAAGAAATACAAAGTAAAAGGATCCGGTAACTCTACC
>SNQJ01S0037800.1:48264-66811 GCA_010110895.2 Picea sitchensis
TTCATTAAAACTTTACAATACGAGAGCATTGCTCTACCATTGACCCTTACAAAATATAAAAACTTAGTATATATACTCAAATAAACTCGCCCCCCTACAGAAGCATGCTCTAGTCACTATATTCAATTCTTGGTGTCTGCATATTCCTCTGTCAGACCGCACTTGAACTTCTCTGTCAGACGCAAGATCAGATCGGTATGGCTCTAGCAAGAAAATCTGTCCACATGGTTACCACGGGTTGACTGCTCCAGAACCTCCATGCCTTTCATTTATGGATTTAGCTGAGGTTTCAACAACCTACTCAATTTACATTAACTTATTTTCCCTGGAGAGTGGCTGAGACGAAATGTTCAAGTGACGACCACGTGCCTGCTCTCCAAGGCTCAGAATCTAGCCTCCTTTCCTTTGGCCCCTCCTCAATGTAACCTAGGGCCATGACCCTATGCTTATGGAATCCTGACATTTCGTGTTTCGGGGGTTTTCATATGGCTTACCTTCAGATTTCTCGACATCATAATTGGTGAAATCGTTATCTAACTGATGGTCATATCTTCTTCTCAACCAACGACTATGATGCTTCCTCTAGACTCTGAAATAGTCCTCTATATGTGACTGGGGTCCGGATGCTCCTCCTAAACCTTACTTTCGCATGACCATAGGCCATGACCTAGCACCTATCTCCAAAGGCGCTTCAGGATTCCTACATCCTAGACTTCATAATTCTTGATCCATGAAAGTGAAAAATATATGATCATGCGCCACGTTCTCCTCTGATTTGGACAACCCAGATCATTTCGTGACTTTGCGCTTCACGACATTCGCTTGTGGCTCAAATAAAAACCCTCGAAACCCAATTCTGTGACATTTCTTAATGCACTGCCACCTGTCCCTTTCCATCAGATGACCCTGATTAACATCATCATTTTGGGACTTGGGGCTTCGCGCCTTGCTCCATGATGAAACCTTTGAAACACGAAATCACGATTTCTCTTATCTGCTACCACGTGCTCCCCTAGTTGTATGGCTCAGATCATTTCGTGAATTTGCATTTCGTGAATTCTCATGAATCTTCCCTTTGACTGCTCCACTCTGTGATTCAGTGAAATGATAATCTTGCGCCACATGTCCTTCCCAGGATCAACGACTAGGATGGGCCTCATGATTTAAAAACTCTGACGCTATACTTTGTGAAACTCTATGATCCCGATCACCCAATGGTTATCGATTTGATCTGCCTGATGGATCTTCGCCATTGGAAATTGATCTTGCTCTCTCGCTTGATTTTCTTTTAGATTAGACTGCTTCAAGTACTGCACCTGGTTCTCATGAATGTGGCTTGTGTATTTTACTTGAATGACTGGCCGAGGGCTCAGGAAAAAAAAAGATTAGGGATAGAGAAGGAGAGGAGAATGATCGTCCTAAGAGAAAACTGGAAGGCTGAGGACTGACACTTCTGGGTCAGACAAAGAAGAAAACTATAAGACGAAAGGAAAAACCTTACAATTGGGTCTGGAAAAGGAGGGGAGATGGGAAAAAATATAGGCTTAGGTAGAGTCCACAAACTCCTCAGGATCTGACAAGTTTATGTGATAACATAGTCCATAGGGGGGTTTTCCCGCTATAGAAGAATTGGTGACCATACTGGGGAAAACCCTACTTTTTATAACTACCCCGACTATACCCCAAATTCATACAAGAAATACAAAGTAAAAGGATCCGGTAACTCTACCTTAAACTCTGTGTGTAGTGTTGATCCTTTTGCGTTCGGTTGCTCCTTGACTACAAGTCTCCTCCCAAGGCTGACCTACATTCACAAAAATACAAACACGAAACTATGAACATGCATATCATATATGAATTAGCAGGTTAGATGTTATAATAAAATGTAAATCAAACATAAATATTGAACACATCATATGGCGGGACATAAAAAGTATTCCTTTTATTAGAATCACAAAGTTTACTTACAATGAGATCGATGACTGCTCCTCAAACCTAGTCTGGGATCCTCTTCACCAAGCTCCAATTTCTCTTCCACATGTCTTTCTCCTCTCACACTTCTTCTAAGGAAATGGCATGGGATTATGATTGAGGAAAAAGGGCTAGAATATGGAATTCTAGCTCAAAACTCACAAGGTGGCTGCAAATTCTTGGGGCAAGGAGGGGATGTGAAACGAGAAGAGTTTCATTGTTCTTATGATTCTTCTTGGAATGAGATCCCAAAACCTCCTTTTATATGACAAAAGGATGGCTATTTGGTTGGGTGACAGGCTATAGGCGGTGGGATAGTTGGAAAACTACCCAATAGCCCATAATCTCAACAAATTCCTTGCAACTTTTTATTTTTTGCAACTTTTGTTGGAACACGCGGGTTGTAATGGTGCAAATAGCATACATACATGGGAAGTAATGGTGCATATAACATACATACGCGGGCAGTAATGGTGCAGGGCCCGTACATCTTCAAAAATAGTGGTTTTAAGAAGAGCTGCTCAGTGATGGCTTGGAAAAAATAGCAAGTAAGATGGCTTGATGCCAGGTATGCATGTATGGTGCAATTTAGGGTTATAAGAGATGCCCCCTAATGTGTGAGGTCAGAAGAGAATATGATGGTCGAAATACATTACAAATATCCACCAATGTACAAAGCGAGTGAGCTCGGGACTAGAGTTCAGGATGGCCTGGCATGAGTTCAAGAGATAAACTGTAGAAAGGTCGACTCAAGTTGGGTAAAACTTCCCTTGGACAATAGCACGATTGATGATCAGACTCAGGCAACATGAAATTGACATAAGTTCACGATGCAGGAGGCAAGGCAAACTCTCCATGTGTTTGGAAGAATAACCAAATGGAGGAGGACACAACTCTATGTTACGAGAAAAGATTCCCAAGATCATATTAAATACCAATGCTTGACGACAAATGACAGGATGTGCTTTGTCCAAGGGAGACACATTGTGCTGCCATAAAAATAAAATACTTTTCCCATCCTCTTTTTGGGGTATATTTGATTTTTTTGTTTTTTTAAATATTTTGAAAGAGCTTGAAAAAGAATAAAAGAATGCTATGTTACAAAGGAGGAACGAGTGTCACAAGCATACTAATTCCAAGCACAAGGAACACACTAATTCTCAGAGCAAGGAGACATGTGTAGGAAAAGGACACTCGAGGAAAATTCCTCCATGGGTCAAGGTGTTAGGTCGCAGAGGAAAAGTTCTACAAGGCTTGCGTATAAAGGCATGCTTCAAAGGTTCAATTGAGAGCAAAATGGAGTCGACATTAGGCCAAAAATGTAGGGATGCAAATGCGATTAGAAAGACATGATGAAACCCCCTTCAATGTATTTTTCACGAGCCTAGAGAAGGTAATCTCGGTGGTTTTTTCATTTTTAGAGAGTCTAAAAAATCATAAAAGGAGACTCCATTGGGGTACCTTTTTCGAAGGTAGTCTAGTTGGCTCAAAAAAAGGATAAACTAGCACCGAAAATACATCTATTCTGAACCATTTTAACGAGTGTGACACAGACAAGATCACTCGACAATCTTTTCAATTTTAAGGAGTCTGAAAAGAGCTTAGCTATGGACTCGCAGCCTTTTTCTAGATTTAGTCTCCTTAGCCCGAAAAATTATAAAATCTGCTTAAAAGAACTCTCCCGGTGAGACGAATCTCCCGAGGTGTACCTTTTTCCTTCTTAATCTACATGCCAGAAAAAAGGGGTAAACTCATGCCAGTAGATGTTTTTCTGGACCAATTTTAATGAGTGTGAAAGAACAAGATCACTCAATGATCTTTTCAATTTTAAGGAGTCTGAGAAGAGCTTAACTATGGACTATGTATAGTATCTTATTCTGGACCAATTAACGAGTGTGAAGGAACAAGATCACTCGACAATCTTTTCAATTTTAGGGAGTCTAAAAAGAGCTTAACTATGGACTCCATGGGGGTTCCTTTTTCGTAAATTTTGTCCCTCATGCCTGAAAAAGGGTTTAAATTATATCCGAGAATACTCTTCTAGCAAACCGAAGTTCCTGGAGTATACCTGTGTTCATAAAATTGGCCATCCAGATCGAAAAAGGGGTAAACTATCACCGGACAAATGTGCCTTCAAATTTGAGTTTGGCGAGCATGAAGGACAACAAGATCATTCGGCAAGCTTTTCATGTTTAGAAAGTTTGAAAAGAGGTTAAAGAAGACTCCAGGGGGTCATGACTCACGTATGAAATTGGTTCAGGTAGAGCCCATTGCTAGGCTCAGACCAAGAATCTCTTCGATAGTCAACTTGGAAAGTCTCCCAAAATGGAAGAAAAAACAAACCACAGTATAAGTCCTCCCACGGTATAGAAACCGTAGTCATGGCTTCAAGGATAGCCTCATTTGAAGGCAATTCAAAATCCGAGAAATCACGCAAACAAGGGTCAACAGTTCCAAAGGGTGAAGTAAAATGACCATATTCCATATAACGATGGAGGCTCTGTCTAGGACTGGCAGATTCTATCAATGAAGGATCACAAACACGAGGGCTTGAGGATCTACAAACAATGAGATCATACTCAAAAGGAGACTCAATATTACTTGGACCAAGAGGGGGAAGCAAGGGCTCCCATGCGTCTTATGACCAAGATATGGTACTATCCATTTTGAGGTTTGGAATAGAGATTGTTCATATAGACTGCACCATATAGCACCATATTATAATCCCTACACTCCTTGCAAACCATGTAACACCCTTCAAAGACACATTCTTGAAATGAATTAGCTATACTATTGACGAACTTTTTTCGTCGATAGTATAGATAATTTGTCGCAAGATTATTTACATTCATCTCTCTTGCAAGGATATCAAATGATTCTTAGATTCATTTCATATTTGGTTTGTCAACTTGAAAAAAAATTTGATACTTTGCAAGCTAGCTGGACCTTGAGTCAAATACAAATATGAAATTTGGAATCATTAGCATATCTACTAGAACATATGAAAAATAGGGTTTATGGTTTACATGATGATATGATGATGGAAGAAAGTGGGTGTGTGAGTGAAATTTGAGTCCAAAAATCCTCCCATATTGTTAAGGCATGCAAATAGTCTATCCATGTCAAATTTCAATGCATACAGAAACAGTTTGAAAAAATTTCAACGTTGGCCCCATTCACATGTCACTGTTTACCGCCTCTAGTATTTTTATGGTGTTGATTAAAAAATCAATGAGAAAGAGAGATTTTTCATCACAACTATGACACAGATACATTGTATATACATTAATGTAGAACCTGAAAGAAAAATGGAGAAATACTGGCGAAAACTTAAAACTTACATCAACCAAATTGTGTACTCTGAAAGAAAATTAGGGTTTATGGTTTACATGATCAAATTGATGATGGAAGAAAGTGGGTGTGTGAGTCAAATTTGAGTCCAAAAACCCTCCCATATCGTTAAGGCATGCAAATAGTCTATCCATGACAAATTTTAGTGTATACAGAAATTGTTTGAAAAAATTTCAACGTTGGCCCCATTCACAGGTCATTGTTGTCGGTGTCTAGGCCTAGTTCAATTTTCGTTCCTTGTTCCTTGTTCCTTTTTACTCATTCCTTGACCATGGTGTATTCCCTAAGATCCATTATTTTTGTACAAAACATACTAATGACATAAAATGTCCCACACAAAGACCAAATATCCGTTACATAAGTCTTTTGTCTTTTTTCAAAGACTATGTAACAGATATCAATTCTAAGAAGATTCAAATAGGACCTAAGAACCTTATGTTATTTCCTTAACCATGGGTGACATAACACTATGATTCACTAGTCAAATTGTTACATTTCATTGTCATGCATCATGTGTACTGAGGGTTTGAGCCACCACAAAGGAAACATACAAAGAATATTTGTGTTATGACCAAGATATGATACTATCCATTTTGAGGTGTGGCATAGAGATTGTTCATATATACTACACTACATTTCAACATATTATAATCCCTACACTCCTTGAAAACCATGTAACACCATTCAAAGACACATTCTTGTGACGAATTAACTATATTATCGACGAACTTTTTTCGTCGATATTATAGCTAATTCGTCGCAAGACTATTTACATTCGTTTCTCTTGCGATGATATCAAATGATGCTTGGATTCATTTCATATTTGGTTTATCAACTTGAAATTAAAAGTTGATACTTTGCAAGCTAGTTGGACCTTGAGTCAAATACAAATATGAAATTTGGAATCATTAACATATCTACTAGAACATATGAAAAATAGGGTTTATGGTTTACATGATGATGGAATAAAGTGGGTGTGTGAGTGAAATTTGAGTCCAGAAACCCTCCCATATCATTAAGGCATGCGAATATTCTATCCATGTTAAATTTCAATGCATATAGATACAGTTTGAAAAAAGAAAATTCTAAGAAGATTCAAATACGACCTAAGAACCTTATGTTATTTTCTTAACCATGGGTGACATAACACTATGATTCAATAGTCAAATTGTTACATTTCATTGTCATGCATCATGTGTACTGAGGGCGTGAGCCACCACAAAGGAAACATACTAAGAATATTTGTCTTATGACCAAGATATGGTAGTATCCATTTTGAGGTTTGGCATAAATATTGTTCATATAGACTACACTACATTGCACCATATTACAATCCCTACACTCCTTGAAAACCATGTAACATCATTCAAAGACACATTCTTGCGACAAATTAGCTATACTATGGATGAACTTTTTTCGTTGATAGTATAGATAATTCATCACAATATTATTTACATTTGTCTCTCTTGCGACGATATCAAATGATTATTGGATTCATTTAATATTTTTTTTATCAACTTGAAATTAAAATTTGATACTTTGCAAGCTATATGGACCTTGAGTCAAATACAAATATGAAATTTGGAATCATTAACATATCTACTAGAACATATGAAAAATAGGGTTTATGGTTTACATGATGATATTATGATGGAAGAAAGTGGGTGTGTAAGTGATATTTGAGTCCAGAAACCCTCCCATATCGTTAAGGCATGCAAATAGTCTATCCATGTCAAATTTCAATGCATACAAAAATATTTTGAAAATTTTTCAACGTTGGCCCCATTCACATGTCATTGTTGCCCGCCTCTACTATTTTTATGGTGTTGATTAAGAAATCAACGAAAAAGAGGTATTTTTCATCACAACTATGATACAGATACATTATATATACATTAATGTATAACCTGAAAGAAAAATGAAGAAAGACTGACGAAAACTTAAAACTTGTGTCAACCAAATTGTGTAGTTTGAAATAAAATTAGGGTTTATGGTTTACATGATGAATTGATGATGGAAGAAAGTGGGTGTGTGAGTCAAATTTGAGTCCAAAAACCCTCCCATATCGTTATGGCATGTGAATAGTCTATCCATGATAAATTTCAGTGCATACAATAACTGCTTGAAAAAATTTCAACGTTGGCCCCATTCACAGGTTATTGTTGCCTTTGTCTAGTCTTAGTTCAATGTCCGTTCCTTGTTGCTTGTTCCTCGTTCCTTGTTCCTTGTTCCTTGTTCATCATTCCTTTACCATGGTGTAGTCCCCAAGATCCATTATTTTTGTACAAAACATACTAATGGCATAAAATGTCCCACACAAAGACCAAATATCCGCTACATAAGTCTTTTGTCTTTTTTCAAGGACCATGTAACAAATCTCAATTCTAATAATATTCAAATATGACCTAAGAACCTTATGTTATTTCCTTAACCATGGGTGGCATAAAATTATCATTCAATAGTCAAATTGTTACATTTCATAGTCATGCATCATGTGTAGTGAGGGCTTGAGCCACCACAAAGGAAACATACAAAGAATATTTATCTTATGACCAAGATATGGTACTATCCATTTTGAAGTTTGGCATAGATATTGTTCATATAGACTACACTAAATTGCACCATATTATAAGCCATAGACTCCTTGCAAACCATGTAACACCATTCAAAGACACATTCTTGTGACGAATTAGCTATACTATCGACAGACTTTTTTCATCGATAGTATAACTAATCCGTCGCAAAATTATTTACATTCGTCTCTCTTGCGATGATATCAAATGATGCTTTGATTCATTTCATATTTTTTTTATCAACTTGAAATCAAAATTTGATACTTTGCAAGCTAGATGGACCTTGAGTCAAATACAAATATGAAATTTGGAATCATTAACATATCTACTAGAACATATGAAAAATAGGGTTTATGGTTTACATGATGATATGATGATGGAAGAAATTAGTGGGTGTGTGAGTGAAATTTGAGTCCAGAAACCCTCCCATATCATCAAGGCATGCAAATAGTCTATCCATGTCAAATTTCAATGCATACCAAAACAATTTGAAAACATTTCAACATTGGCCCCATTCACATGTCATTGTTGCCCGCCTCTAGTATTTTTATGGTGTTGATTAAGTAATCAATGAAAAATATGTATTTTTCATCACAACTATGACACAGATACATTGTATATACATTAATGTAGAACCTGAAATAAAAATGAAGAAAGACTGATGAAAACTTAAAACTTGCATCAACCAAATTGTGTACTTTGAAAAAAAATTAGGATTTCAACAAAAATTATATAGAAATGACAAACACGTTCATCGAAACTTCGTTGATACAATACTATGACAACAATATTGATGAAATATTATACGATCATGATGGTATAAAAATGAAAGAGCTTCTCTTGGTTTCAAGAATAATTTATCCTCTACTAAGCAAGGCCAACCACGTGAAGGTGGAAGCTCATATGGCTCCTTCCCTCCCCTCCCCCTCACATCACTCTCATTTGATCCCCAAAGCCCAATCTATAAAATAACAAATAATGGAAAACAACGTTCTATTAAGATTCATGCATAGAAACTACAAAAACAAAAATTAATGAAGGTACATGAAATTATGTGTTTCTAAATGATGTTTTTAGTCTACCACGTACTTTAGTATATTGGAAACTATTTCGGGTTTCACATAATAATTAAACATGTAACATATGATATAAAAAAGTCGCTTAAAACTTTAAAACATGTAATTAACACATGAAATTATAAGTAAATTATTCTCTTAAAATAATTTCCATACAAATTAAAATATTATATAGTCAAGTACCTAATCCAACCTCAACATCGTGTAATCATCCTTATTTTATATTTTGATCTTATTCATCGGAACTCGACATCTGTATCATCATCCGGTTAAAAAATGGTGTTGAAAGGATTAATATTATCATCATCATCAATGTCATTTTTGAGCACATTTTCATCGACATCATCATCAAGGTACAATGTTGTCTCCTACACTTGAATCGTGATCTTCTTAGTCTTCTTCATCTATCGACCTTGCATGATCTTCGACTCTGTAGATGCAATAGAATCATCTTGTTGATCTTACTATTATCATCTTCTTCCACGTAAATGAGTATATGAGTGGCCTTCCTCTTGGATCATAATCCTAACAACAAATGATAATCCCTCTCACTTGGAACTTTTGAGTAAAAGACCTATTCACATTAACGGAAAACATAGTGATCATGTCCTATTTCAAAACACCATTGTTTTAATCATTGGAAATTAGTTGGCATGTTGAATAATAGTTCTTTCCTCATCTTGTTCATGCATTGTAACCTATACCATTTGACATTGAACAAAACTAATTTGAAGGAATTAAAGTCACACTCCAAGTATATCATTTAAATACCCATAAAGTATCTATTTTTCAAATTCTTTCGGGAATATGCAATCACTCCTAGAGAAACATTAGTGACTTCTGGAATACTATGATTATCCCACTATCATAGGGTTTCTTCTTATCATCCAACTTTTTTGATGCTAGAATTGCCTTGACCGTTGCACCACATAGTCTTATGGTGTTTCAACTGCAATGTGATAGATATGTAAAATATGCATTGTCGATTAATAAATTAACATATATATTTATATAGCTTCGAAAGTATCTAAAAAATACAGTATACACGTAGTCACATTAATATAATATAAAATAACTTCTAAATAAAATGGGTGAATTTTCTTACTTGTCCATCTTTCAAACCATATGCTAAAATCAATTTCCCTTTGTGTAAGATTCACATCTCTAGTTGACATGTTTCTCTAACCAATTCAGATAGTTGTTGCCATGATAATCTACCTCCCAGATCATGTTGTTTACATATTCCAATCCATACATTCATCAGGTCAGAGTATTTTCAATGTATAAATGCAATGCATCCCACTCTTGAGAAATTGAATCAAAAAATCATAATTCACCAATATTAAATGTGTAGTTATAGCACGTCAAATATGAAGGTTATAGATATTAATAAATTATATTAATATATTATTAATGAGTATAATCATATACACAAAAATGAAACTTTATAAGTATTATTAATATAAATCTCCACAATTATTAATATATTTACCTCATTTTTTCATTCTACCTTTTCCCCAACGGATGCTTCTAATCTTCAAATTTTTTGATGGAGTTCACATCCCAAATGTGATCACTTTGCATGCATAGTTAGCGTTGTTAATTTAGGAAGATAAACTAATATACGTCATGGATTGATATACCATATTCCTCCATAGAACCCTTAGGAAATGCTCTTTGTCTAACCAACACCTTCAATGATTTCAGTGCCTCTCTACCATGCACATTGACCTTGTGTGAATAGGTCCTAAATTCAATCTCCTCAACTTGGTGTATGAGGTAGTGTTCTTGTGCATTGAAAAATGTTGGAGGTATATACTTTTCATTTCGCATTAGGCGAGGAATTTATCTCTTCCAATCTTTTATATCATCTTCATGGATTTATTTCAATGACAACATCTACATGAGATCATGACACAAGAAAATAACATGTTTTGAACATAACATAATATAATATATTACATTACAAGTAAAACATATTGTCATTAAGTACAACAATAATTTGAAACAACATTTTGCATATAAATCCTGTAACACCTGTTGTATTTTCCAGATCGTATATAACCTTGTTTGGCGTTGTTGTCAAGTCATTTAGGAGAGATGCTTGGTAGAACATAATAAAAAAAGAAAATTGTTATTTGTTTTGACCAAAGTAGACAAAAAACTAAAATAAAACTAAAATATGTAAGGCCAATATATATATAAATTTGTATACCAAATTATTACCTTAATGAAGGTATGCCAATCATGTGTTTACCCCACCAAATTCACATTCCTTCGTTAAGATGTGTTATGTTTTGAAGTAAAACCGGTGAGAATTTAATTCTTTGAATGACCTCTTTTACATCATTTCTTTGTTGCTCTGTTGTTAATAACCATGGAGGTTATTCCGGTCTAGTACTCCATCTGATCTATTTGAATATCGGATCCACACCTTCGCATTTTCATGATTGGCTTCTTGAATGTTAGTACAAATTTTGACAATTTTTTCTTTGTCTCTCCTACCATCTATGATTCACCATAGCGTTTAAATCATTCTTCAGGTAATGCATTGTATCAAACAAATGAGCTATTTTTAGCTCCCTCCTTAGTCAGGAAACCTCATGAATTAGTAGGGGATAACATTTCATTCGTGGAAACCCATTAGTAAACGCAGCCATGATGATGGCAGCTTCATGAAATAAAGAAAATCACAAAAATAATTATCAAATATGATGAAATAAATTCAATGATCAAATAAACATTCAAAACATTACATGATCTCACGATACATAAAGAAATTAGTACCTTGATTTCTATTATATTCCAACCTCCATAGGTGAGGTGTCATTCTTGCCATCGTGGTTTTAAACCGGTCTCTTTTTTCCCATTGAAAATATGTTTTTCAGAAGTATGATACCTATGGTTCTTGGAGGAGGTGCCTATACTCATCAAACACCACCTTTCTAGAAATTTTTGAATAATAGGCCATCTTAGGGACACAAACTAGACATGCAAATTTACCCCCGCTTTGTTTGAAGACCTATAACAAATGGATTAATGTCAATTATCACGATGAGTATTTAAAAATTAAACATACACCATGATAACATTAAAAAGTATATAGTATTAAAGATTAATATTAGAATGCTACATACCTCAAAATATTATTTAGTCGAGACATTTGATTTGTCATAAAAATTATTCCACATAATTGAAATTTCTTCTTCTGATTGGTTTACAGATGTCATAAATAGTGATGCATTATAAAATTTTAGTAGATTAGGTAGAATGGAGAGCTCAATATATACATTCATATCTTGACCTGTAATTACTAATTGTTTGAGATTACACATAATTACTATAGGAATGATATCATGTAATATATATAAGTAAATAAATAAATAAAAGATATTATGTAAAAATTGAAACAAATGAAAATGTTACATTCAAAATTTTAATGTAAACAAATACTTTTAAGACGTCATTTATTAACATTATGTTTTCCCTCTTTATTGACATCTAAGAGGAATGTTATTGTTGATAACAAAAATAGAGCCACCAGTAGAAGCCAGAGGGTAGCTCATAGAGATGGATTAACACCATCTATTGTCAATGAAAGCCTAACATTATGAGGATCATCTTTGAAATCTACCCATTTTCCCTTAATTTCCCTAAATGTAGAACCATGGGCAGGCATTCAAAGAACACCATATCCACTTATATTACATGCATGGTAATCCATAAATTGTGCTATGCTTTTCAGGTGTGAAAGCATAGAACAATCGCTGCAAACGTGGAATTATGGAGATATGACGAAGAACCTTTTGAGCACCCTTTTTGTTACTTGATAAATTCGATATCTATAGCGGGCAGGTATTGTAGACATTATTTTGTTGCATGTTGTTCATAATATATATAATATGATCATAAGGAAATGCATCTATGGTTACGTGTCCATTCCAATGTCTTTCATAATGGCATGGAAACCGATTAATGTCGCGAGGAGGTAAGATATTTGATGATGGTAACAAAATTCACCTAACATCACAACCGCAACAAATAACTGGATTAATAAAGAGAATGTTAAATGGTAAAATTGCATTCTTATTTTACACATTGGTAACACTAAAACAAATAGAAAAAATCAACATTTGTTATAATACAGATGAAACATAT
Organism: Picea sitchensis; assembly: GCA_010110895.2. Lineage (NCBI taxonomy): Eukaryota > Viridiplantae > Streptophyta > Pinopsida > Pinales > Pinaceae > Picea > Picea sitchensis. The sequence continues at coordinate 61,394 of SNQJ01S0037800.1, forward strand.
TACATACCCTTAGGATCTATATCATACAAGTGTTCGACAAATAAACGACTTTATGAAAGATCAAGAGAAAATATTCTCTCCACAACAATGTAGTGGAGAGAAGATTTCCTCTTGATCCTTCATAAAGTCGTTTATTTGCCTTTTTCTAATAGAGGTTCATCTTAAATACCATCCTTGTCCCCATCCTCATCGGTTGCGAGAAACAAATCTTGGATCATTTGATTTGTCCCCGTCATATTCTTCCATGTGGGATCATTAACTTTATTTTTCCCATCATCTTCTTCCATGAGATCCTCATTTGCTTGGTCATGATGTTCCTCGGCTTGTACAACGTATTTCTACTACTTGGTGCAATATTTTGCTTGGCGGAAAGTTAGAGGCAACTCTAACTTTATAATTACAAACAATCATGCAAAATTAGTGTATGTTATAACAAACATTCAATTAATATATATATATATATATATATATATATATATATATATATATATATATAATTTTAGATAAAATTGACAATGTAAAGTCAAATAATGAATATATAGCTAATTACCATGGGATGATATTCATTCGATGCACCATCAATGTGCCCATATTTCCTACAGTGTTTTGTATTTGTTTCTATTAAAATTATTACGGAACGTGTAGATAAGCAATTTTTAGAGGCGGCTAGCATTTACCATCACTTTTCACCCTCTTTACTTTTTTCCTCACCTCTAATTATATTTCTGCGACATTCTTTCACACAACTTCCACACAAAATACCCTTTTGGAACCATCATTATAGCAAGATTGTAGCAACATATTTAAATCATCAGAGAAAAGTATGAGTCAGCGTAAATTAGCAATTGACGAACAATGACCTAAATACTAACAGTTATTTGTTATATTTAAGGTCGCATTTGGAATCACTTGTCAAGGGGTATAATGTTGTCTTGATTCTTCTCATCGATCTTGTGACGAATGTTGACCAAATCAATTTAGACTTTTTGTCAAATTGTATAATGGTCAATATGGATAATATCAAAAAGTGTAACGGTCAAAAGTGAGTGTCACTCTTGCGACAAAAACACAATTTTGTCGAAATTGAGACAATAGTCCACTATCTTGATGATCGTCATAAAATAGATGAAAGTTTGATTTTGTCGAGAGAGATAGCGGCGAATAATGGGTTGGATTGCAAAACAAAATTGAAAAATTGAACTTTTTTCTCTTGAATTTTGCGATGAAAGTACCCTTTCGTTGTAAAATTGAATATAAAGAGTTGAATTTTTCAATATGTAGTAGTGTAAATATAAATGCATAGTAAAATTAGTTCTCAAAAACCATAACATACACACATAGGAACTTTGGCCCCAAGGCTGCTTGAATGCATGAGCACTTCAACTTAAAACATAGGTACATAGGCTCTTTGGTCCCAAAACATAGATACATAACCTACTAGCATTCTCCTACATTATCCAGATTTCCACCATCTCTCTTCCTCTTGACCTACCCAACCTAAGGAACGTACCCTCTTCATTGCTCTCATTCCATGTGAGTTGTGCCATTCTTTTTGTCGAGGTTGATCCAGAATGTTCCTTCAGCGTCCTCACTCCATCGGGGTTGCGCCATTCATTTTATCCTTGCGGTCTCTCTATCACAAGTAACTAGGAATCTCACTATTTAGGATCTCAGGGAATCATTGCTGGAAGAACTTCAGAAGATAACCATCAGCAATATTGATGTTATGAGTAAAATCTCACTCAGGAGTTCACTCTTTGGGCCTAACAACCTGGTTCTTCAACAATGCAACTCCCATGGAGTTCACTCTTCATGCTTGATAACCTGGTTTATACGCAATCCTGACAACTTTCTTCTTCTCTTATCTCCTTGAGTTTTTCTTTATTTTCTTTCTCACCTTAGCCTCGAGGACATCCCAGCACCAGCGTTATACATTCCCTCGGGCAATCCATCATTTTTCAAGGTGTTATTGCGTATACAAATGCCAACTTGCTGCTATACTTCCACTAGAAATATGTAACATATGGAAATCATCTTGTATGCACCATATGCATATAGTCAATAAGAGACATCATCATACAATTTCAATTATTAAATTTTCAAATCTATTTTATACAAAAAAAAATCTTCAAGCATGATTTTTACGCTCTAATTTTTTTTTGCTCTTTGGCCGACAAGATTAGATTCTTATTTATGGGCTTACATCCTACCATATCCAAGACCATTATCCTTCAATTTTTCTCAATTTCCATGCAGCCAAATAAATTGTTAGCGTATCATAACAATTTTCAATTTTTGATTTCTCAAATCTGTTTATACAGAAAGATGAATATTCCCATGCATGATATTTCTGCTCATTATGTTTGGCTCTTCCCCGACTACATACATTGGAAGGTATTCTTCGTGGGCTTACCATTTCCATATCAAGACCATTCCTCTTCATTTTCTCCAACTTTAATGCAACCAAACAATATTGTTAGCGTTCATGTACATTTATAGCAGTTCATGAAAGGACCTTAGAATTGTATCTAACCAACAATTCAATCATTCCAGTTCATGAAAGGACCTTAGAATTGTATCTAACCAACAATTCAATCATTCCCATTCATTATTCATATTAAAATGGAATGAAACTATCATTTTATGTACATGCATTATCGACACACCAAGCCTTTCATAATGCAATCAAAATTTACCAATAAATAATACAATGTGCCAATAATCATGGTCACATCTACACAATGCATCCTTGCATTGACTCTGGAATACCATTTGTGCATGTCATGCATTCCACCATGGTGAGTTGGAAGGTCTGTCCCATGCATTTACACATTATCCAAAATATTCCCCATTTACATATCTTATCATTTGGATACCTTCCTCTTCAACCCATACATAACACTAATAATATAATTCTCTTACTGTTCTCCTATGTCGGCAAAGACGCTGCAATCCAAACATCAGTTATATAGGGGAAACCATTATGAACTTGGATGGCATTGTATCCTTTCCATTTTCAACCACATTATGGCCTCACACATGAACATTTCTAATGGCATTCATTGCTACAATAGGAGTGATGTATCCTAACTTAACTTGGTTATGATCTCATAACCAACGTAACACAATATGCAATTAAATTTTACATAAATGCATTCAAGCATCAATAAAACATGTATATTCAAGGACCTCTGCCTTTGCACACCAATTCAGTATTAAAATTTGACTAAGGGAATTCTTACCTCAATTGCCTTCAACATCTATACATCATAAACAACCCCAAATGCATGCATGTATGATTGTTATTACATTAATTGATGCTACCCGACCAACTGATATTGTTGTGGCAGCTTGCATGATACCTTTTATTGACCTCTTTATCAACATTCTACCATCCTCATTTTCTTCATACGGATGGTTTTCATATGCAACATCATCAACATCTTTTGTCATGTTATAACAATTTCCCTGGATACACAATCCATTATTAGTCATATTCAAATATCACAACATCATTATTGCATGGATATATGTAACAACATACCACTCTTAGTATAGAATCATGCCATATGCATGTTCAAGATGTCCTTACGAAAAAATTCACTTCAATATGCATTAATCATTCAATGTCATCATGCCTACTCCATGCACATGCATTATAGATTTATTATATGCATCATACACTCCAATGCATATTTATTTCATCTTATTTATTTATTTTTTTGTTGTTGTAGATGGTTGTCCTTGAACCTTTCTAGACCTATACAACCCTATGCATTGTCATTTTTCTCATCTTCACACCATTGATAATAGAGGCATCTTTCTTTCTCCTACCTTCTTCCCAAGATTGTTTCCATTTACAGTTGTTTTAGCATATGTAGCCTTCCACACATGCATGATTTTAGAATGTAATCCAAGATTCTTGGCATAAAAATAAGGCCTATGTGGTACATTTCCTGGCTCTCAACAATCATCAAATCATGTCTCTGACCTTCTAATATGGTCTTTATATAGTCCCTCCTCATGGGACTATCTTAGCATGCCTCCTTGTTGCACCTCTATCATTTGTTGAAAAGATATCCACCCATGAGTACACAACAACTTATCTCTTAGTTGTTCACCTCCATAAGATATACATGCATTTTTATAACCCTAAATTTCTCTACATATGCATACCTGGCATTTGGCCCTCTTAATTGCATTTTTTTCCAAGCCATCGCTGAGTTGCTATTCTAAAAAACTAAATTTTTGAAGATGTGTGTGCCCTGCTCCACTACTTCCCGCGTACACATGCTTGTTGCACCACTACATTCCATGTACGTATGCATGATGCACCACTACAGCCCGTGTATACTTGCAAAAGTTGCAAAAAATGAAAAGTTGCAAGGAATCCATTGAGATTACGGGCTATTAGATAGTTTCTCAACTAATCCACCGCCTATAGCCCATCACCCAACCGAATAACCATCATTTTTCCATATAAAAGGAGTTGTTAAGGTCTCATTCCACATCTAGACATAATAACAGTGAAACTCTACCCGTTTCACATCCCCTCCTTGCCCCAACAATTTGCAGCCTTGTTGTGAGAATTGCCTCGGAATTCTTCATTTTTCCCTTTTTCCTCCATCAGAACCCATTTCATTTCCCAAGAAGAAGGTTGAGAGGATAAATATATACAGAGGTGCACTTGGAGCTTGGTGAAGAGGAGCTCGGACCATGTTCGATGAGAAGTAGTCGACTTTGGTTGTAAGTGATCATTGTATTATCAATAAAAGAAGTACTTTTCCAGTCCCAAAACATGATGTGTCGAATGTTTGCATTTGATTTATGTTTTTATTCTAACATCTAACCCTTATTTATGTATGAAATGCATGCTTGTAGCTTTCTGTTTGTCTATCTATGAATGCAGTCCATCCTTGGGATGAGGTGTGTAGTCAACAAAGCTATAGAGCGCGAGAGGATCAATATCGGACGCAGAGTAGAGGTACAATTATCAGATCCTTCTCATTTTTCTTTTCTTGTATAAGTCTAGGGTATGTTTGGGGTAGTTAGAGAAGTAGGATACTTTTAAATGATTATTGATCTGACTCTTAGAATATAATGGATGTGCTCATTTTACCATAGACAATATCACTATTGTCATCCAACCATAGGCCAAAGCCACCCTCCGAGCACCTTAACCTTGACAGAGAATCACTCAGGAAGCAAACTCTAGGGTAGATAGCCAAAAAAAGGGTAGCACACCTTTCTCCAAGGATAGCGCACCAAACAAGAACTGATTAGATAGTCCAAACCATAACCAAGAGATAGTCCAAGCCAAAATGTGATCTGCTGGTTGCAGCAGCTGCAACAGAAGCTTCTCCTCCAAACTTGCGCACAAGTGAGCTCTGCAATTCTAAGAATGGTTGCCAAAATGAA
>SNQJ01S0037801.1:0-27254 GCA_010110895.2 Picea sitchensis
TCTCAAAAAACCTTCATTTAGGCCCCCAAAATGGCCCCGGAAGTTAAAACCTGCTAAAAATAGTAAATTGCCAAAATTGCCAGAAAACTGTTTTGAGCCAGTCGGAAAAGGTGGGTGGCCACCGATATCCACCTGGATCAATAATGGAGAGGCAAGTTTAGAGAAATTTTTAATGAATCTTCTGTAATACCCGGCGTGACCTAAGAAACTTCTTACCTCTTTCTGAGTTGATGGAGTTGGAATGTCCAAAATTACCTGGATTTTGGCTGGATCTACCTAAATCCCTGCATAAGAGATGAAGTGTCCCAGCACTACCCCTTCGCGCATCATCATATGGAAATTTTTTATACTTAAAGAAAGATGAGACTATCTACATATTTTGAGAACTTTTTCCAGATTAGACAAAGCGTCTTCGAAATCAGTCCCATAAGGTGTAAAGTCATCCATGAATGTTTCAATATAGTGATTCACCATATCAGAGAAAATACCAATCAAATCTCTCTAGAAGGTGGTTGGTGCATTACACAAGCCAAATGGGAGAACCTTGTAGGCAAATGTACCCCAAGGGCTGGTAAAAGTGGTCTTATCTTGGTCCTGTGGGGCAATTTGTATCTGGTTATAGTCACTAAATCCATCTAGGAAATAAAAATATTTTTTCCCATCTAAGTTATCTAAAACCTGATCAATAAATGGCAGAGGGAAATGATCCTTCTGCGTTGCCTTATTCAGGGCTCTATATTCCACACACACTCTCCACTTACCATTCTTTTTAGGCACAATAACCAATGGTGATACCCACTCGCTGTCTGATATAGGATAGATGAATCTGGCATTGAGAAGTTTCTGAAGTTCTTCCTTAACAATTTCTTTAAGGTTTGGGTTCATCCTCCTTTGCGGTTGGCAAATGGGTCGGCATTCTTCTTTGATGTATATATGGTGGGTGCATAGTTCAGAGGGAATGCCTTTCATATCCATTTAATCCCATGCAAATGCTTCTTTATGTTCAGTCAGTAAATTCATCAGTCGGCGAGTTTCGACATTGGAGATATCGGGATTGATGTTCAAGGTTTTTCTAGGTTCGACTTCTACAACGATGTTCTTATAACTGACTCTAAGAAATAATTTAGTTGTTGTTGTTTCATGATCTGTTGTTACAGCGATTGTTGTTACAGCTGAATCACTATGATTGTCAGCAGTTTCTGAGAACATTTCCGAGTTCATTTCTTCCTAGGCCATAGGGTCAAAGACTCTGATCAATTGGTGGTGTCTGTGTTGTGTAACAGCAGAGGGGTCACAAATAAAGAAATTGATTAACTCATCCTCTGTCTCGTCTTTGAAACTCAGGGCCTTTCCTATAGTTAGCACAGGTAGATCACTTTCATCCTTAGTGTCCATCCATAGAGAGTTTTCAGGTTCTGCACTGGGTGTAGCATGAGGATACAGGGTAAGTTTTTTTGTGTCATAACCATCCGAGATGGTCATAGAACCAGATCTGCAACCTATGAAAGCATCAACTATAGCTAACCATGGTCATCCCAGAATTAGAAGATGGCATCCCAGACTGGATTTGGGTTGCAAAACAACAAAATCAGCATGATACTCCCATGAGTCTACTGAAATAACTAAATCATCGGGCTCCTTTTGGTCCGATGGTAGAGCAATCAACTAATTCTAGAACAGTAGGAGTAGGTTGGATTTCTATTCCGAGTTGCAACAACTGTGTAGTTTCTATTGACATGATGTTAATTGCTGCCCCTAAATCAACTAGTACATGTGGAATAGATCTCTGTCCAATTTTAACTGTGACTGTAGGGTTTCCTGGGTCACCATATTTAATAGGTGGAGTTTTTCCTAACATTAGCTCAGACAAATCCCCCACTACATGCACTGTGAGGGGATATTTAGGTTTTCATCCAAGTTTTCTGATACAGAGGTCCCACACAGTCTTGGCATAAATAGGGACATCCCTTATTTCTTGCAGTAGTGGAATATTAACGTGCATATTTTGCAATTCTCCAAGGAGATTGAAACATGGTAATTCCACAGGCTTGGTAATTTTCAGTCTTTCAGGGAATGGTGGGTCTGCTAATTCTAGAATGGGTTGGTCAATTTCTTCTGTTTCAGCAAATGGTCTCTCCCCTGATTCCTTATCTGATTCTGAAGATGGAGAATCTTCAACTATTGGCTCAACTATCCTCCCTGATCTTAATTTTATTTCATCACAAGGCATATGAGTAATAGATAAGGCTGGCACATTATGTATGTCTATGTTTTGAACGACCTTATTATTTGGGTTTGGGTTAGGTTGCACAGGTATCTGAGGTCGTAAGGGAGGATTGTTTGGTGAGTTATTGGGAGGCAATTGCAGTTGTTGTTGTTGGTATGGGGGTTAGAACTGTTGTTGAAAGAAGTTCGGTTGGTGATGGCTTTGATAACTGAGTTGTTGTTGAGGGCCTCTCTCGTATGGGTTCCATTTCCCATAATGATTATGTTGTTGGGGCATAGGTAACCATGCATTGGGATCTTGATAAGAGGGTGGCATTTGATTTGGAGGGGGGGCATTCGTCTGGCCATATGATAGTTGATTGTTCCAATAATTAAATGTTGGAGGAGAGAATTGAGAATTCATACCTTGACCCCTTGGTTGCCATTGTCTCCTTTTTGTTATTAGATAGACAGCCTCTGCCTCCTCATTAGTTTCCTTCATTGATTCTTTTACACCTGGTAGAGAAGGACACTAGTCAGTGGCATGGTCTAATTCACAAATAAGGCATACCTAGACATTGTTCAATGGGCACTCCATTGGTGGATGTTTCTTCCTGCATTTCAGAAAGAAAATGCATAATACTTGCTCTGATTCTGCTTGTTTCTGTTTGACCTGCAAAGTATCCATTTGTGAGGCAAAAGAGTTAATCATCTTTTTTTTGAAACTTTCTAACAGATTACCTATTTCTTCTCTTGTTGCTCCTCCATTGGCTGATTTCTGTACCCTTGAAAAAGTAGTATCCTTGGTAGCTAACTTATTCCTTGTAGATCCTCGAGAACATCTTTTGCAGAGATCTACAATGTCCTCATAGGATTCCTTAGATATATCTCCCTTGCCAAGCATATTCAGCATATCTAAATAATCTTCTCTAACCCCTTTTAGCAAAATGGTTTTCAGAATGTCCTTACTCACATCCGGATGGCCAGACCGTTGTAGATTGTATTGGAGTCACTCCACAAAGTCTTCAAGGGTCTCGTCCTCCTTCTGTGACATCTTGAATAGTTCCTCTCTTCATTCCCTTGTTCGACAGTAGTCTTGGTATTTGTTCAGGAAAAGTTGTCTCATTTGTACCCATGTTGAAATGTTTTCTCCTCCAAGGCTCATGAACCATCTTAACGCACTACCTTTTAATGTAGCTGGAAACAATTTAAGCTTCTACACAGTGGTAGTATAGTCATAGATTCTACAAAAAATGTCAAATTCAAATAGAAACTCATCCGGATCTTCAGTAGATAATTCATGAAAATTTGGGAGAGTCGAAGGAGGTATGTTTTTCATAGGATCCATCCCTCATGTGGGAACATCAGAAATAGGAAAAAACAGGGTAGAGATAGTATTTTCATTGTTTACCTGATCCTCGTTGTTCTATGGATTCTCTTGGTAGAGCTCTTCTTCACTATCCCCTTGATTCTCCATATGTGCACTCCCCCTCCACTCAATGTGAACAACGTCCCACTCTTCCTTAGTGACTATCCGACCATTGATCTGATAAACAACTTCTTCTAGATTTTCCCTATTCCAGGCTATACTTCCTTGATCTTTAATGTTCTCCAGTGTTGCTTGTTGATTTGTTGGTGACAAATCTTCAGCCTCATCCCTTGATGAGAACGATGTTTCGAGAGGGGGTGTTTCTGCTGACTGTGGATCACGTCTTCTTGGAGGATTAGCAGGGCGAAAAATGGATCCTGAAGAAGAATCTGCTCTGGCTATAATCTCATCAATAATGGTCTGTCTTCCCAGTATGTTAGGATTTCTTCCTCCATGTCCTCTGGTACCTGTAAGGTTAGTATTTTGGGGGATTCATTCTCGTGTTTCGTGATTCATGCAGACTATTCATTCCTAAGAAAGAAAACTAGTGTTCTTACCAAAATCTACAATTATCTTCCCCGACAATGGCGCCAAAATTTTGGGCACTTTAATTATCTAATTGAATGGAAAATCAAAGTGTTCAATATAAATTGTCAACCCAAGGAAGTCTGTTATTTCAAGATAATTATGCACAGTCTATGCTAGATTATGAAAGCATCTCTAATCTAATTGTAGTAGGGAAGTTATTTTTAACAAAACAAACAAACAATATCACTAACACAGTTGTGTTGATACAACTGGAGTGCTACAGAATTAAAATCATAATTGCAATCTAAACTGATGAATATATAAAAACCCTGAATTTCCTACCCTAATCTAACTTTCTAATTTACTTTTGTAGGAAGAAACTCTATACTATTGCAGAAAGGAAATCTACTTATTGCAAGAAGCTACTTCACACTTTTATTTCTCCAAAACAAGATTTTAACCTAATGCAGAAAAAGGGAAAGCAATTCTCCAGCAATGTTCAACAACTGATTTCTAATTCTTATGAGACAAGTTTATGCGCATTTACCAAGAAGGAACTAAACTGTAACAACAGTTCTATTCCAGAAATATCTAACAGTTAAATCATTCGCAATTGAAATGACTAATCTAGAATTCGAAATAGAGGGGAATCGATGAGGAAGCTGGGCCCTTTCCTTCTCACTGAATCCACTCAAATAGTTAGGTTACAGTCTGCTAAAGAAATTGAATCCACTCTTTCATTCAATTGCCAGAAAATGTCTGAGTACAATAAGCGCTACTTTTCTTTCTTTCTTTGTCAAAGGAAAAAGACTAACAACCCTTTACATTACAAAAGCTCTACTATTTAAAGTCAAAGTCAATCAGTGTTAAAAAATAGAACAGTCTTGAGAATCCCCGATTCTCAAGCTGTTCGTTAGATATCATTAATACAAAATATAGAATTCTCCTTGATCAACATCGTGAGCCAGCATATCTAATTAGCAGGTGTTGCAGCAGTCATAAAACAATAGGACTGGTGGCATCTGTTGTAATAGCTTCCAAGATTAACGGGATTCTGTCATAGCAGTTGTGTAACAGCTTCCAGGATTGGTGCAGGCATCCGTTGCAGAAGTCATGTAATAGCTTCCAGGATTGGTGGCATCCGTTGCAGAAGTGATGTAATAGCTTCCAAGATTGGCGCATAGCTGTAACAGAAGCGAGTTTCTCGAAGTGGGTTGTTCTAACATTTTGATCATTAGTTAAATCATTTCATGGGTAAAATATGTGAACATTACCAATCAAACATGCTAAGTAAATGAAAATATAAAAGCAAGATGAATAGTTCATACCTTGGGAAAAAGGGGCTTGGTACTCATTATAATAGTCATTTAGCTTAGGAATGAGAAGGTTGAATGTTCAAAAGATGTAGTGAAAAATGGGACATTTCTGGGTCCTAACAAACGCCACCCTAGAAAGGGGATGACGTCCTTTTGTTGCTTGATTAGGGTTTTAATTTTTCATTTAATGTAAAACAATATGATTTTTAGTATTTTGGCCTTGTCGGCCTTTTTATGACCTAAAAGTAAAATTAGTTCATTGATACAGTATATATTGAGAGTTTTTACTCTCATTTTATCATCATCTCTCACCAACTCATTAGTGAGGTCTGAAATTTGCGCCCTCTTTTTGGTTATTGGATGAAATTGTGAGGCACACTTGTTGAAGGAAGGCATTTTTGGATTCATATTGGCATTTCTTGGCATTTTCTTGATGGAAGGTATTACAACTAGGGTTTTCTATGATGTTTCTTGGTGAAATGTAAGTGAATTTCTGCAAAACTTCTCAAATGAATGGTTGTATTTTTATTTCTTACATTTAATGTTATAAATTTGTTTCATAAACCCTAGGTGACAAGCACACTTCATTGGTTCTTGTCTCATGTCCCTGTCAAGAATTTTTGCCATTATTTGAAGAGAGAAAGATCCTAGTCGTAGCTACACTCTTCCCCACCACTTCTTTGCTAGTTGTTTTATTTTCTAAGCTAAGAAGGAGAAGACGTCTCAAGGCCTAGTTCCCCTACACCTTGAAGAGCATTTTTTCCCCTAGGGTTTGGAGGTAAAGCCTTGCCATAGAAACACGTTGCCTTATAAATCCTCTTATCTTAGTTTTATGCTATCTTCTCAGCTAGTCGTCATTTCCATTGAGTTAAGGAAGGAGGAGAGAGCGCCGAGGCCTAGTTCCCCTACACCAAGGTGAGGCTCTCTCCCCTAGGGTTTTGATTTTGAGGCCTTGCCCCAACAACACCTCAAATATTCACCTTCTAGTCCTTAGTCGTACTATCTTTTGATCCTTTAGCTCCTGCGTCCTCTACTTTTGACTCCATTAACCCTAAGGCACTGATCTAAAGACCTCTTGACTTGAGTAAACTTGATCACAAAACCACTCTCAATACTTTGAATGAAACCCTAACTACTCCGACCCTAGCTTAAGACTATTCCTACTAACTAAGTGTTGTCTTCATCTCTTGCTATTAACACCCTTGTGCAACTAATCGTTCCATTTATGAGCAATTGTATGGTTATTTTAAGGCATTGTTTAATGAAGTGTTGATTGGTTACATTGAATGTCACGTTTTCTTGATATTTATTGAAAAAGTGACATTATATATCATTGCTACTTTTATAAACATTGACTTCGTCAATATTTATTATTCAATTGTTTATATATCAGATAGTCATTGATTTATATGAAGTATTAACCAACCAAGCACGCTTGCACATGCAGTTTTATTGTTGCTTTGTTCTCGGGCAGGGATACTTCTTGGTTATTACTTCCGGTTATCTTTTTTGTGGCTATAAGCTAGAATTTTTGATCAGGTGGTTACTTGTGAGAGGGATTACTATCACTTTGCTCTGATAAATCCTTTTCCCTTCTCAAAACCTCAAGTTACTGGGGACGTTTCCCCCGGGTTTTACCTTCCTAAATAGAAAGAACCTTCCCATCAAGTTGACAGTGGGTGGGATTGGTTCCAATTACGCCAGTTTGCCTCTCCAATCTCTAGCCTTTTATCCTTGCTACAAACTATGCGATAACAGGGACCATCCTCTACTGTTTCATATGGAGGATCATCATATTTTGTAACTTTTATAGATGATTTCTCTAGGAAGGCTTGGGTTTATATGTTGAAGAGTAAGGCTGATGTATTTGTAGTTTTCAAGCAGTTTAGAGCTTTAGTGGAAAAGAGCACTGGTAGATTCATTAAATGTTTAAGAACTGATAATGGTGGTGAATTTACGTCAATGGAATTTGAGATCTATTGCAAAGAGTTTGGGATTGTTAGGCATAAAACCACTTCCTATACTCCTCATCAAAATGGAGTTGTTGAATGCATGAAAAAAACTCTTCTAGAAAGATCAAGGAGTATGCTTAGTAACGCCACTTTGCAGCAGGAACTATGGGTAGAAGCAATAACTACAACTTGTTATCTGGTAAATCGATCACCATCAACAACAATAAAATGCAAGATTCCTGAAGAGGTATGGAAAGGTCATCCTTGTAATTATTCTAATCTTAAAGTTTTTGGTTGTGAAGCCTATGCTCTAATTCCTAAACATTAGCGTTCTAAATTAGATCCAAAATAAAAAAAGGCTTATCTTTGTTGGATATGGTGATGGTATTAAGGGGTATAGGTTGTGGGATCCTACTGCCCACAAGATCACCATTAAAAGAGATGTAATATTTGATGAATCATCTCTCATCAAATCAGATGTAGATGTTCAAATGAAATAGGAAGAAGTACCTATGTATCGACAGATTCAGTTTGAAACCAGTTCAAATATAGATGGATGTGAACATAAACAAGTTTATGAAGATGTTCATGAAGAGTTTCCTACAGAATAAGACATGGTTGATGATAACAATCAATAGAATGTGTATGAGCCACAAAATTCCCTAAGGAGATCTACGCAGGTCAGAGTTCCTCCAAGAAGGTATGATGATTTTGTTTCGTCAGTTTCTTTAAGTACTAATGATGATGAACCTTCATGCTATCAGGAAGGTGTGAAGGGTTCTAACAGTGATAAATAGAAAGAAGCAATGAAGGATGAAATGAAGGCATTAGAGAGGAACACCACATGGGACCTGGTAGAACTTCCAAGAGACAGAAAAAAATGTAGGTTGCAAGTGGGTCTACAAGCTGAAGAAGGGTGTTGATGATAAGGTGGAAAGGTACAAAGCAAGGCTGGTTGTGAAAGGATATTCTCAGAAAGAAGGTATTGAATTTCATGATATTTTTTCACTAGTTGTTAAGTTTGTTTCAATTCGAAGTGTATTAACATTGGTTGCTTTACTTGATTTGGAGTTGGAGCAGCTAGATGTTAAAAATTCTTTTTTACATGGAGATTTGGATGAGGAGATCTACATGGAACAACCTGAAGGGTTCGTTCAGAATCGCAACAAGAAATTTATTTGCAGGCTCAAGAAATCATTGTATGGACTGAGGCAGTCGCCCAGACAATGGTACAAGAAATTTGACTTTTTCATGGTGAGCCAGAATTATACGAGTGAGTATGATCATTGTGTCTACTTTAAGAAATTGAATAATGGAATATTCATTATCTCAGTATTGTATGTTGACGATATGCTTTTAGCAAGCAAAAGCATAACTGAGGTCAACATGTTAAAGGCTCAAATGGCTAGGACGTTCGATATGAAAGATCTAAGAGCAGCAAGGCAGATTTTGGGCATGGAGATATTCAGAGACAGGAGGAATGGTAAGATTTGGTTGTCACAACAGAAGTATGTTGAGAAGATACTTTTGAGGTTTGGTATGAACGATGTGAAACCAGTTTCAGTCCCTTTGGCTTCCCATTTTAAGATTTCTTCAAGTTTATGTCCTAGTACAAAAGAAGAAAAAGAATATATGTCTCAAATACCATATGCTAATGCATTAGGAAGTCTAATGTATGTGATGGTTAGTACAAGGCCATATATTTCATATGCAGTTGGGGTTGTCAGCAGGTATATGGAAGATCCAGGTAAAGAGAATTGGGCAACAATGAAATGGGTGCTTCGATATCTGAGGGGCACAAGTGATTATTGTATCACCTATATCAGTGGTTGTGAATCAGTCTGCGGATATGTTGATTATGATTTTGCAGGTGATTTGGAAAAGAGAAGGTCGACTTCAGGGTATGTCTTTACTCTTGCAGGTGGAACTATTAGTTGGATGTCAAAGCTACAGAACATTGTTGCTTTATCTACTACAGAAGCAGAATACGTAACTGCTTCACATGCTTGCAAAGAGGTAGCTTGGTTGAAAGGTTTGTTTGGTGAGTTTGGAAGGATGCAGGACAAATTAAAGTTACTTTGTGATAGTCAAAGTGCTATTCACTTAGTTAAGAATCCATCCTACCACAGTAAAACAAAACATACACCTATCAAGTACCATTTTGAAAGACATGTTATTGATGAAGGTGGAGTCTCTCTTGATAAAGTGCATACAAAAGAGAACTATGCAGACATGTTCACAAAACTAGTACTGTTAGAGAAGCTACGATGGTGCTTGGCTTCTCTTGGCTTGCAGAAAAGGTGATGAACAAAAGAAGGAGAAAGGTATCAGGTTAATTGTTGTCAAGGTGGAGATTGTTAAATGGTGACAACAAACTCCCAATATTAGGATTTTAGATCCTATTATTCCGAATTGGTTTTAACTAAATGAGACCAAGGATAGGAGCGCATTTATTTTTAGTTTCCTGTGTAAATGTATTTATGTAAGCTCGTAGAGGCAGACAAGAGTGAGAGATGAGTGTGAGTGAGCTGCTGTAATCTCCTTGATCTGAATAATAAGAAAATCGATACCTATGCTTGGTGGACGTAGCCCAACTGTTGGGTGAACCACACAAATCTTTATGTTTCTTGTCTGTGTATTTATTGATTTCCTTATATGATATTTGTGTTTCCGCATTTACAAATATAACATCATGTATGTAGGGATTTCAATCTTCTTCATGTTACAACAATTTGGTTTGTGCTTAATATTGAACAATTACATATGCACTTGTTCAATAGTTTAGAACATGGAACCTTCTAGAATCAATGTAACCACTGTCAAATATATCATTTGCCTTAGAATAATGACTTCCAACCACTATGATCACATATCTTCTCTTTGAAATAATGACTTTGAACCACCATGATGACATATCTCTTTGATATACACTCTTGTAAATCTTTTATATTTGAAAAGTTTTATATGAAAACCTATGTTTTTCTATCAACCTCTTAATTATTTCCTATAAAATGTAATATGTTTAAAGAACACTATCAAATACATATAGACACCACTTTCACTTTCACTATTATGTATATATAACCATTTTTAAGTATTTATTATTATAATCAATGGTTAACACTTTTGAAAATCTTATCACACCTATGAATTAAACGTTTAATCTATGGGATGTTCTGGTTTCCCTTTAAATTTATTACTATTAGTTCTGCATTGCTCTACGTGCGTTACTTAAACTCTCTCCATAAAGAACATTATTTCCCAAAGTGGAGTACACGAACTAAATTCAATCGAATGATTGTAAATAATGAATTCCACATACTTGACTGAGCGTGATCAGATTTATATTGAAAAATAACTAACAATAAAAAATTATATTTAATAACAAAACAAAATTATATTTAATAACAAAATTTTTAATAATTTTTAAGTACTCATTCAACCAAGTTTTATATTATACTCAGTGAGAAACATGAAAAATCAAAATCATAAATAAATAGAATAATAGTGCATTCAAAATACACTTAAATTTTATAAAAAATATAAAATTCGATAAGCTTTATTGAAGTTTTTTTAAACACTGAGAACTGAGTCAAAATAATTGGACTACGAAACAATTACGATATATTCTATTGAGCGGTAGGTATAAGAGGAGGCTTTTTATATGGCTACCTAGATAACGACACAAACACAAGCACGTATAATAAGACAAATTTTCAGCATATTCCTATCTAGGGAAAAAGACAAAAAAAAAATTCAATACAAAGTTTTATATTTCTATTAACATGATAAAAAATAATTTATTAATTTAAATAATAGAAAATTATGATGTTTATAGATTTAAATTAACTGATTTTGACTAAAAGAATCAAAACTTAGAATAATTAGACAATCAAAACTTAGAACAATTAGACAAAGCTTAGTATAGTGTCTCCATATAAAAAGTAGTTTAGATATTCTACTCACCACCATCAAACATGTGTGCATACCATCAAACCAATATGTGAGCAAGTGAAATTTATTAATATTAATAAATTTACATCGTGGCCAAAAAACCCCAAAAAGTAGAACATTTAGCCAACGTCCTTCCTTTAGCAATAGTCTAAATGTTCTATCTTTTGGAGGTTTTCCGACAACTTTTTTCATTTGATTTTGCCCGAAATCCGGTGATGAATAATTGGATCTGCATATTTGAGTGGCTAAGTTTGTATAATCCGAGTGCGGGTTTTTCATCAGGCTGAATCCATTTATGCAATTTAAACAACAGAAAATAGTGATTTTGTCTAAATTTACATGGCGGACCAAAAAACCCAAAAAGTAGAACATTTAGCCAACGCCTTTCCTTTTGCAGTAGTCTAAACGTTCTACCTTTTGAAGGTTTTTAAACAACTTTTTCTGTTTGATTTTGCTCGAAATCGGATGATGAATGGTTGATCTGCAGATTTGAGTGGCTAAGTTTATATAATCAGAGTGCCCCAATTTTTTTTATCACGCTGAATCTATTTATGCATTCAAAAATGCAATTTAAACAACAGAAAATAGTGCTTTTGTCCAAATTTACATCACCAAATTCCGACCAAAAAATCCAAATAAAACATTCAGCCAACACCTTTATTTTCAACATAAACTTCATAAACTTGTTTTGGAAGCGAATCTCAGTCTCCAACGCGCTACAACACAATTCAGCTTTTGACGCGGCGGCAGTAGTCCGTGCGGCAAGAAGCGTCACGTATCTACTTTCAATATAAACTTGTTTTGGTAGCGACTCTAGCGAATCGCAGTCTACAACACAATTCAACTTTTGAAGCGAACGCCGTAGTCGGTGTGGCAAGAAACTTTGTGAACTTTTTCTAGGCATATTATTCTGACCAGTTTTGTCTGATTAGATAATGGATGAAGGATAAGTTCATTGTAATATTTGTACACCATATGGCCCGCCCAGCGGGATCGAACCTTATGCTTGATGTTTTGTACAATTCTGGATTTTATTCACGATTTTATTCCATGTTAATATTTAATGTCATAAAAGTTTGGCCCTGCCAAACACCTTGGATTCCCATCCCACCCTAGTTTTGTTTAATACTACGTGCTGTTTTTTGAAAAGCTCGGGAGGTAGGCCAGATGTGTCTTTGTAAGGAAGCCGAGTTCAAAATTTTTCTTCCGAACGCTCGCGAGCCTAAGGGCAATGGCTATGGCAGGGGGTTGTAGATACTGTGACGCAATTTCATGTTCTGAATTCCCAATCTCATATTCTGAAATCCCATTCTCACAGGATGACCGCTATTGTGATTCAAAGAAAGATGATATGGAAGAAGAGATTGCTTTTTTAAGAAAATGGAGTTTTGTTCCAGGGGAATTGACATCACCACCATCAGCCACTGGAGATTTTGTTACCCTTTTCTGTAATTCCGATGGATCTGAATTTTTCGCACACAGCTTGATTTTGGTGAGTTGTTTATGTTGTCTTGGATTATAGTAACGATGATATAAATTCATGTCTTTTGTTATTTTAATATGGTTTAATTTTTGTACAGGTGAATAGGTCGGAGGTTTTCCGAAAAATGCTTGAAGAAGTAGATCTGAAGGAAAAAGAAACCAGGAAAGTGGTTATTCAGGAAGCTGGTGGACAGAGTCTCAAAGCGTTTCTGAAATTTCTATACACTGCCCATGTGAGCTCTGAAGAAATTCATGCAAATTACAGAGAGCTTGTAAAGCTCGCCCATTTTTACCAAGTCAAGTTGCTACTGGGGAAATTGGACAAATTCATTTGCAATGAGATTATGGACAAATTCATTTGCAATGAGATTGTGAGTAAGAACAACTGTATCGAAATTTTGAAGATGGCTTATTTGTATGACTTGGAGACAACCAGAGAGGCGGCTCTGAATATTATTGTTCGTGATCTCAACGATGAGTTGTATGACATAGCCTTTGAAGAACTGCAAACGGACCATCCATGGATGGCTCGCGATCTTTCTAAATCTATTTATAAACGGTTGCAGAAAAAACACTAGAATAAAGCATTTACTTTATTGTTACTTTATTGTTTTAGCAACAGTGATTTGGTAATTTGGTTTGTTTTTGGTTAAATGTTTTATTTTTGGGAAATTTGGATAAAATTTCTATTTTCTGTTTTTTAAATTGAGTTTTTTTGAATATATAAATGGATTCAGTATGCTGAAAAATCTTGATATACTTAGATCATACAAACTTAACTACTGAAATCTGCAGATCCAATCATTCATTACTAGATTTCCCATAAAATAAAATAAAAAATAACAAAAAAAACCCAAAAAATAAAACATTTAAATTATGCTAAATTCAAATTCCTGTAATCTTGTTATATAACAGTCTCAGTCAAATGACATGTTTTTATTTGTGTATTTTTTAACTTGTTTTTTTTTTTTTATTGAATATTGGAATTTTTCGTATATGATGACAGTCCGAGTCAAATGGCATGTTTTTATTTGTGTTTTTTTTAACTTGATTTCTTTATTGGATATTGGAATTTTTAGTATGATGATGGGTGAAATGATGTCCACTCCAAACATGGAGGTTTGGAAACATTATACACATTTTTATTTATTTTAAAATCTTTTTCACTTCTAAAATTTGTTGTTAATAAAATATGATTTATTTTTTTAATTTTAATATAAACACATTAAATTTTAATTTGAATATTTTCACAGTCAACCATGATTATTACTACTATATTCAAGACATAAACATTTGCTGATTATTACTACTATATTCAAGACATAAACATTTGCTGATATCTAAATACCATTTTAAATTAAATTTTTTTGCATAGAATATTACTACTATATTCAAGACAGAAACATTTGTTGATATCTAAATACCAATTTAAATTAAATTCTTTACATAGACTATTATTATTTAAACAAACAAGGGAGGTTGCCGAGCAACAAGTCTTTGTCCAAAAGGTAAAAGGTAAATGAATATAGTTGTAAAATACTGATAATTATGGATAATATTGACCAGAATATTGTGAAACCGTGAGAAGTACGGTACGCCGTTTGTAATGACTGTATCCTTAACATTTCCACTCCCCGTTGCATTTATGTACACAGAACTGAAGTTTTAGTTTATGCGCGCCTCTGCATATCGCATTTCAGTCTGCAAAGTTTCAAAAATGGCAGACAAAGAGCAGTACTTGGAAACAATGACGAGAAGTATTTGGCGAAGATTAAAAAATAGCCTTTTCTATATCCAGTAGGACCCCAGCTCAACTGTTGATAGGCATATTTGGTTGCAGGCGTCATGGAGAATTCACTAAGATCTTTGAAGAGGGTTTCTGTTAATCTGTTTGTGTTGGAAGTTCCATAATTTTAACAACTTCAATATATTAATATTAATATAATCTGTTAATGCATAATAATATTATCACTATACTTAATTAACTAAATTGTCTTAGAAATTAGATAAGATAGAGGGATTAGAAATCAAGAGCAGCATAAAATCATATACTTGAAATAAAAAACCTTTGGAATAGATTTGTAAAAGATATTTAATACAATCTCAATCATATTATATAACACAATCTCTCTCCTTCGCTAATAATGGCATCTATGATTACATTAGCTCTCTCCTTTGCTTTATATGACATCTATGGAAACACAAGCTCTGTCCAATGATTCAAAAGCAATTTTGCAAAAGTCAGACACCTGCGTTAAACAATTTAAAAAACTGGAATAACTTGGTAGAAAATTGGCGAGAATTTATGGGCAATTTTATTTGAAAAAATGCAATCGATTGATTCAATCAATTTTTTTTCATTTTCAAAAAATAGCTATTTTTTGGAAGTTATTTCTTGTTTGAGTATTGACTCGCCAACAAATTGAAATATCACCAATTTTTCGGCTAATTTTGCAACACTGCTCAAAAGGGAACACCTATGTATACTGAATGCATTTCCCAGGAATGTTAATAAATGTAGAAATAGTTAAATTTATGTTTGATAGAAATACCATGACTACTGCATTTAAGGATTAAATACAAGCAACAGAAAACAGTGTGTATTTAAACATTAAAGAGCAGTATCTATTTTCTATCTAAAAATTGAAATTAAGAAAAAAATTGTTTTGATTACAACAAAGTAGGACAGTTGTTTTTGACAAATGAATGAGGAAGAATATTCTTGGTGACTTCGAAAAGTGAATGGACGGACATGTCTCCACGTCTCCATCTGTCATTACACGTTTTGCATGGGAAGTACGTGGAGCATTTGTAAGTTGGGTAAATTGCAGCTCTCTTGCTGGAGCATCTGTGAGTTGGGTAAATTGCAGCACCTCCAGTATAGAGTTGAGGGCCTGCCTTCACAAATTATTCTCTTCATTCCTGGACATGGTCGAGACTGGTTGCAGCGTTACTAACATCTCGATCCGCCCTCGAGTCACCACTATCTTAGGTCAACCGTGTGAAGCAACAACATGAGTCGTTCTCATTTCTTGTATATTGCTAAAGGCTGCGGGATAGCAAGGCCAGGTTATCACTTGAGAATTTACCACTTGAAGGAAGGCCAGGGCTGGTGTTTCTTCTTTTAGTAAGACTGGAAGAGGGAGAGATGAAGCGCTTCAGGGTCAGGTCCGGACCTGGAAAAACGAGAAGAGGGAGAGGTAGGAAGGAAAGAAATAAGAAGAAGAAGAGTATGGTGCACTGATCCTTTCAGTCTGAAAGGGAGCAGGATATAAAGAATAAGAGCTTGGGCATTCTATCCATGCCCCCTTGCATACTTTATATATGTGATTACCATCCATTCTCTTTTGTGTCATTAATTACGCTTTAGCATCATTTCCAAGGGGTTGTATCTCTTGCCCCCTACACAGATGGAAGGAATGGTTGTAGCTCGTAACCCAGCCCTAGAAGGAAAGGCATCTGCCCAAAGGGCTTCACTCACAGATGAATGTGGATATATGCATGTTGATAGATACCTGTGTTAATTAATACCCGCTTCAAGTTCAGGTATAGCAAGGTATGCCTGTGGCTTCCTCTGTAGCTTTTAAGAGGAAACTTTATTCCCCTCAAAGGCTTTGTCAGGACTTTCCTGGTCCATCCTGGGTTGTGAAAGCATCATAAAACCACCAACCACATTGAAGACAGTTGATCCAGGTGGATCATCTCAAAATTCGAATTCGATAGAGTTAAAGTATTCAAATAGCAAAGTAAAGCTTACAAAGTGGAAGAGCTCGTCAGCAGCTTTTCGGTGACATTAGTTTTAGGAAAAACGGCCTCCAGGTGACAAAGATATGAGCAAGGGAGGTGACAAAGATATGAGCAAGGGAAATTTCGTCAAAAATGGTTATAAATGGGTTAAAATGGTCAAAAATATGGCTAGAAATGGTTTGGAAAAAAAAGGCACCCCCTTGGTATTTTGGATATCAAAAACCATATGGAAAAACCCAAAGTATAATGTTATACCAAAACACAAACCATATGATAAAACCCAAAAACGCGCCACATTATTTATACCATATGTCAAAGCGCACGCATATATTTCATATATATATATATATATATATATATATATATATATATATATATGTAATATGTGTGTGTGTGAGACACCATATATATTACACTTAAATATGTCCAGAAGCGCACATATATATTACACTTAAATATGTCAAAGCGCACGCATATATATATATATATATATGTGTGTGTGTGTGTGACACCATATATATTACATCAAAAATCACGTGCCAAAAACCATAATATATAAACCATGTTATATAACAAATCGCGCCAAGGAGGGGAAGCCCACGGGTTTGACCCCGAGACTTCTGCCCCCATAACCACTTCCACTACCAATGCGCCACAGCCATGGGACGTCGCAGGGAGTGGTGCAGAAACCTTAAAAAGTGCACCGATGTGGGGGATTTCGGAGGGTGCATGGCCCATAGCTCGCGCCCCCAAAAACCATTGTTTTTTTATTATTTAAATGGAGCATGGGCACGAATCCCGAGGAGGGAGAATGAGTTTTGACGCAGGCAGAGATAGGAACACAAATCGAGGTGACGTTGCATAGTGATCGAAGTGAATTTGCACACAGACCGAGGTGGTATTTGCACATAGTTCGAGGTGGTACATAATTGGCATGCATCCCGAGGCCGTACGGAGTGTACAATCAGGGGCAGATTGGGAATAGTGCCAAAAAGGGCATGCAGAGTCCAGTTTCAGAAATATATCGAGTTTATACTCAAAAGTCTTGATTTTTCGCAAGGATTCCAGATCCAGCTTCAGTTTTTGTATTCAGGCATCCATACAGAAAAGTGCTCACAGAACCTTCCGGATACACAGAAAGGTATCCATGTTTATACTTAAAAGTCTCAGAATTTCATCTTGCAACTATTGTTGAAGTCTGTTACTGTATATGACAGACAGAAATCAGAAGTCACTTTGTAAGTATTTGAATACTTAATCTATCGGCCTTCCCATTTGGAAAGTGGCCCGGAGAGGTAGCGAGGAAGTCTGGTGATCTCCGTTACCAATTCTTGTTCTTAGATAGTATGCTTACATGTTTATGTGTTGATGAATATTCTTTAATTTTGCATTCATAAAGATGGTTAACAATTAAGAAATTTACATGCAAGTAATGGTTAAAGATCAAGTAAAAATTTCAGATCAAGTTGGTATCAGAGTGAGGTTAACCATTTGTTTTGTGAGTTGATGTTAACAAGATCCAAGCTTCAGCGTGGTGAAGGAGAACTTGAAGAGTTCGATCCAAAGATTGGATCAAGAAGAGGAAGGATGTCTTCACCAAAAGAAGAAGAAGCAGCTTCTTCTATCCCTTCTGAAGAGGAATTTCTGAAATCTTTCATGAGAATGAAAACGATGGTAGAGAAGCTCTATTAAGATCGAAAGAGAGGTGAACAAGGTAGACTATCTCATACAGAAGATAAGAAAAAAGGGGGTGATGAGGAACCCCCTAAACCTCCACCAACTTCTCCATCTCTTCTTGATGGTTCTATTCCTTCTCCATTTGAAAAGCAAAAAACAAAAGTTGATCTTAATATGCTTCATTTAAAGCTTGATATTAAGCTTGATTTACATATGTATAATGGAGAACTTAATGCTGAAAAATTGGACAATTGGATCCGTCAAATTGAAGTTTATTGTAGGATTCAAAAGTTTACTGAAGATGCTGTTAAAATTCAGTTGGCTTCTCTCCGACTTGGAGGGACTGCTCTCATTTGGTGGAAGAGAAAATCTCAAGAGGATCTTGCCACGAAAGGAAAAATCGTTTCCTTTTGGTATGAGTTCACTTCAACACTTAAAAAACAATTTTATCCATTAGGGTATATGCAGCAAGCTATGATGGATTGGAAGAATTTGAGGCAAGGTAAGGGACAAAATGTGTAAAAATATACACAAGAATTTCGAAAAAGAGCATTGATACTTGGTATACCTCTTTACACCCAGGAAACTCTTCTCAAGTATATAGGAAGATTGCATAGTTATTTACGTCATATGATATTGATGTTTAATCCGACTAACCTTGATGAGGTGTGTGTTCAAGCAACTCACATAGAGACAAAAGGGAAGAATACCAAAGAGAACGTTTCCAATAAATCTTTCAAGTCTGATGAAAAAAAGTTTAAAGGTAAATGGAAAAGTAAACACACAACTACTTTGAAGAAAGAAGGAGATAAGCCTACATGTACTCATTGCCAGAAGAAGGGTCATGATGCTTCCAAATGTTGGAAACTTCATCCAGAACTGAAGCCAGAAAAGTTTCGAAAGAAAGAAGACAAAAAGACTACTGCAGCAGTAATTCAACATGATTTGGGATCAGACTCTGGGGATGAAACTAAGGTGATTGCTACAAACATCCAAGGTAATATTCCTTCTTTTTCTATTTCAAGAAATGAACCTGTTGTTGATGAAAGAAAGATAAGTGAGTTATTTCATATTAGAGTTATCTCTAAGCATACAAAAATTGATACTCTTTTTTATAGTGGATCACAAACAAACCTCATTTCAGAAGAAATTGTTAAAAAATTACAATTTAAAACTAAGTTACACCCTAATCCATATCCCCTTGGATGGGTATGTGATAATGCATGATTACAAATTACAAAACAGTGTAGACTTAGGTTTGCCATCACTTCTGGATTTGTGGATGAGGTAGATCTAGATGTGGTTCCATTGGATATATGTGGTATTGTGTTGGGTAGTCCATATCTGTATGATAGAAAGGCTATCTTTTATAGGGAAGATAACAGGTATCAGCTCACTAAGGATGGTGTTGAATATATTGTTCGTGCACATCACATGAAAACTAATCTTTCTTTAGTTTCTGCAAATCAAATGAAGAGGTTAATAAATGCAAGTAAGAACTTTGTGCTTATGATAGTCAAAGCAAAAGATGTTGAACAAATTGAATCCTTTAAAGGTTGTGATCATAAACTTAAAAAGGACTTGATAAAGGTGGTATCTGATTATGATATTTTGTTTCAAGAACCTGAAGGTTTACCTCCTAAAAGAGAAATTCAACATGAAATACATTTGCAGCAGGATGCACCTCTTCCTAATGTTGGTATGTACAGGTCTTCTATTATTGAGAATGCAGAGGTAAAGAAACAGGTTCAGAAGTTAATTGAAAAAGGGGCCATTCGTCCAAGTTCCTCGCCATGTGGTTCACCAATTGTTTTGGTACCAAAGAAAGATGGCACATGGCGTATGTGTGTTGATTACAGGGAATTGAACATAATCACAATAAAGAACAGGTATCCTCTTCCTCGAATTGATGATCTTTTAGATCAATTAAAGAATGCAATCTTTTTCACTAAGTTAGACTTAAGAAGTGGCTATCATCAAATCCGTATTCATGACAATGATATTTNAGTGCATTAGGTCAGAAACACACTCTAAAGCAGGTTTCAGGTTACCTCGAGGATTGGCTTGCAACAACCCAAGTCAAGTTCTGAGCAATGATTTATTATCTCATTAAAAATGTGCTAAGGCTTGGCTCTATTATAGCCTAGAGTTAACTCTCGAGACAACAACATCAATGAGTATTTTTTTCCTATTGGTTCCCCCGTGTTTATTATAAATGAAACAATATATAGAATAAATCCTCTCCTAAACTGTTACAATAATTCTGGAATAAAATGTTAAATAATAACTAAAAATAAAATAATATCTCCAAATTATCTGTTGGAAATCTGCAAAATGATCCTCAATCTGTTGATCTTCTGTTGCTAGGTGTCTTAGACTGATATGCATGCCCTTGAAATCTAGAAAAAGGTTGAAACTGTCTTCACAAAATCAGTTAATTGCCCTCTCAAATCTGATTGCTCTGCCATATGTCCCTTTGAACTCTATTTATGTCATTTTTTCTTTTGAATAATTCATTTTGTCACAAAATATTTGGGAAAAATAATAATAAATTTCCAAATATTTTGATTAAATCCTTAAATTAATTTCATGATTTAGAATTTCAACATATTCATTTAAATGATTTGATAAACCATCTTGTTTTCCAAATCCATGGCTTAACAAAAACATGTGTTGTTTTGTCTAGTTGGTAAAGTATTTTCACTTTTCCCTTTTACCCATGCAAACTTATTTCACATTTGTAAATCTCCTTTTACTTTCACCATGCAAATTCTACGTGTAAGTTTCCTTTCACTTATGTAAATATTTGGGATGGATTTTCAAAACCATATGTTGTTTCACCTGCAATTGTAAATTTAAATTCACATGTACCTGTAAAATCTTTTTACACATGTAACTCTTGTTTTACTTAGCCTCCTATTCGTAAAACTCATTTACATGAATTTCTCAGCCTGCCATCCATAAAAATATTTCATAAATGTATAAATATTTCTTTATATATTTTACGACTTTGTAGAATTTTGTTTTCACTCATAACTCCATTTACTTTTACCTGTAGCTTCATTTCAAAAATATATCCAAGCTTTTGAAGAACCCAAGCTCTAACTCCAAAATATTTAATTAATCCACGTAACCATTAACCTTCCCATCAATCATTTTTAAATGTAATAGGGAAAATGATTTTTGGAGGGAGGGGGTAGGTAGGAAGTGGGTTAGGAGGAGGGGGGTCTGATTTAACGGGAGGGTAACCGCTGGTAAAACGTGGTAAGAGTGAAAACCACTTTTCGGACCCCCCTTTTGGTTAAATGTCGGACGGAATGGGGGGTCCAAAACATACGCATAACCATTGATGTGATTAATTCACAAATCTCGAGGATTTTTTATTTGGGAATTTTAAAAATTAAGTGCAGGGTGGGCCATAGGCTTTGAATTTCGAATTTATGACTTTGGCTGTCATAAAATAAATATTTTTCTAATGTTTTAGAGTTTGGATTTATTATTTAATTTTGAAAATTAATTCAAAATAAATAATTTCTCACTTAGGATTTGTTTTCAGTCTTCATCTTGCTCCACCTTTTGATCTGGATGTCGGTCTGAGGCACCAAATTTACCATTGGAAAGTTGCTTCTGAGCAATTTTCCATGAAAACACCTGCAACATGTTCTGAACTGAATTTATATGCAAAAATCTCTCACGGATCCAAACTGTGTTTTGGCCATCATAGTTTAAAAACTAATCATTGTTTGGATAAACACATTTTTTAGGATATGACACCTAGTGATTCATAGGATAAAACTTACCAATAGATACCCAAAATAGATAACTGAATAAATATATTACCTATAATTTATAGGACCTTAACATACACCGTATTAACAAGATTTTCAAAATCTTCAAAAAGATGTGAGTATTCTTCCTGCATTGCATCCTCATGCTCCCAAGTAGCGTCCTCATGACCTTACCAGGTCCATTGGACCTTTACAAGCCCTATGGCTCGATTCCAGATCTGTTTGATTTTACAGTCTATAATGAATACCAAATGCACTTGGATAGCGCCTTCTTGCTCCACCTAAATCACATTCCAATCAATTACATGATTACCATAAAGTATATATTTCTTGAGCAATGATACATGGAATACATTATGAACAGGCATAGAAGCAGGAAATGCAATCATATAAGCTATTGGACCAATGCTCTCTAGCATTTCAAATGGTCCACAATATCTAGCTGCCAACTTGGAACAATTTCCCAACTTCAGTGAAATTTTGTTGGCCTTAACCTTCAAGAATACATGATCACCCACTTTAAACTCCCTATGAGTTCTACCCTTGTCAGCATATCTTTCCTACCTGTCTTGGGGAGCTCAACATTTTCTCTTCCATTTCTATGAACAATTCTAGCTCAATCATTACCCTATCAGTTGGATTGTCCCAACTTACAAGAGTGTTACACTTTCTGCCATAAGGTGCTTCAAATGGGTTCATCTTCAAAGATGATTGGTACCCATTGTTGTAACAAAACTCTACTAAGTGTAGATAGTCTTCCCACTTTGATGGTTTGTCCATCACATACTGATCCAGGTGGATCATCTCAAAATTTGATAGAGTTAAAGTATTCAAATGGAAAAGTAAATCTTACAAAGTGGAAGAGCTCATCAGCAGCTTTCCAGTGATGTTTGTTTTAGGAAAAATGACCTCTAGGTGACAAAGATATGAGCAATGGAAGTTTCGTCAAAGATGGTTAAAAAATGGTTAAAAAAGGGGTTAAATATGATTAGAAATGGTTTAAAAAAAAGGGGTGGTCAAGGGCCTAGCCCTTGACCTTGCCAACACCAAGGCACCCCCTTGGTATTTAAATGGATATCAAAAACCATATGGAAAAACCCAAAGTATAATGTCATAAAACCAAAAGTTATACCAAAACACAAAACCATATGATAAAACACAAAAACGCGCCACATTATTTATACCATATATCGAAGTCGTGCGCATATCATATGATATGTATCAAAACATATAACAAATCACACAACCATATGGTAAAACAACATATAACAAATCGTGCCAAGGAGGGGAAGCCCACGGGTTTGACACCGGGACTTCCACCCCCATAACCACTTCCACTACCAATGCGCCACCGCCATGGGACGTGGAAGGGAATGGCGCGAATAACTTAAAAATTGCACCGATTTGGGGGATTTCGGAGGGCTCGTGGCCCATAGCTTGCACCCCCCAAAAACCATTGTTTTTTATTATTTAAATGGAGCATGGGCACGAATCCCGAGGAGGGAGAATGAGTTTTGATGCACGCAGAGACATGCATGTAGATCGAGGTGATGCTACACAGTGACCGAAGTGAATTTGCACATAGACCGAGGTGGTATTTGCACATAGTTCGAGGTGGTACAGAATTGGCACACGTCCCGAGGCCGTACGGACTGTACAATCAGGGGCAGATTAGGAATAGTGCCAAAAGGGCATTTGGAGTCCAGTTTCAGAAATATATTGAGTTTATACTCAAAAGTCTCGATTTTTCGCAAGGATTCCAGATCTAGCTTTAGTTTTTGCATTCAGGCATCCAGACAAAAAAGTGTTCACAGAACCTTCCATATACTCAGAAAGGTATCCATGTTTATACTTAAAAGTCTCAGAATTTCATCTTGCAGCTGTTGTTGAAGTATGTTACTGTATATGACAGACAAAAATCAAAAGTCACTTTGTAAGCATTTGAATACTTAATCTATCAGCCCTCCCATTTGTCAAGTGGCCTGGAGAGGTAGCCAGGAAGTCTGGTGAACTCCGTTACCAATTCTTGTTCTTAGATAGTATGCTTACATGTTTATGTGTTGATGAATGTTCTTTAATTTTGCATTCATAAAGATGGTTAGCAATTAAGAAATTCACATGCAAGTAATGGTTAAAGATCAAGTAAAAATTTCAGACCAAGTTGGTATCAGAGCAAGGTTAACCATTTGTTTTGTGAGTTGATGTTAACAAGATCCAAGCTTCAACTTGGTGAAGGAGAACTTGAAGAGTTCGATCCAGAGATTGGATCAAGAAGAGGAAGGATGTCTTCACCAAAAGGAGAAGAAGCAGCTTCTTCTATTCCTTCTGAAGGGGAATTTCTAAAAGATTTCATGAGATTGCAAACGATGGTAGAGGATCTCTATCAAGATCGAAAGAAAGGTGAACAAGGTGGACCATCTCATACAGAAGATAAGAAAAAAGGAGGTGATGAGGAACCCCCTAAAACTCCACCAACTTCTCCATCTCTTCTTGATGGTTCTATTCCTTCTCCATTTGAAAAGAAAAAAACAAAATTTGATCTTAATATGCCTCATTTAAAGCTTGATATTAAGTTTGATTTACCTATGTATAATGGAGAACTTAATGCTGAAAAATTGGACAATTGGATCCGTTAAATTGAAGTTTAGTGTAGGATTCAAAAGTTTACTGAAGATGTTGTTAAAATTCAGTTGGCTTCTCTCCGACTTGGAGGGACTGCTCTCATTTGGTGGGAGAGCAGATCTCAGGAGGATCTTGTCACAAAAGGCAAAATCATTTCCTCTTGGTATGAGTTCACTTCAGCACTTAAAAAGCAATTTTATCCATTAGGGTATATGCAACAAGCTATGATGGATTGGTAGAATTTGAGGCAAGGTAAGGGACAAAGTGTGCAAGAATACACACAAGAATTTCCCATGNCTCTTTACACCCAGGAAACTCTTCTCAAGTATATAGGAGGATTGCATAGTTATTTACGCCATATGATATTGATGTTTAATCCGACTAACCTTGATGAGGTGTGTGTTCAAGAAACTCACATAGAGACAAAGGGGAAGAATACCAAAGAGAACTTTTCCATGAAATCTTTCAAACCTAATGAAAAAAAGTTTAAAGGTAAATGGAAAAGTAAGCACACATATACTTTGAAGAAAGAAGGAGATAAGCCTACATGTACTCATTGCCAGAAGAAGGGTCATGATGCTTCCAAATGTTGGAAACTTCATCCGAAGCTCAAGCCAGAAAAGTTTCGGAAGAAAGAAGACAAAAAGACTATTGTAGTAATAATTCAACATGATTTGGGATCAGACTATGGGGATGAAACTAAGGTGATTGCTACAAGCATCCAAGGTAATATTCCTTCCTATTCTGTTTCAAGAAATAAACCTGTTGTTGATGAAAGAAAGAGAAGTGAGTTATTTCATATTAGATTTATCTCTAAGCATACAAAAATTGATACTCTTTTTTATAGTGGATCACAAACAAACCTCATTTCAGAAGAAATTGTTAAAAAATTACAATTGGAAACTAAGTTACACCCTAAGCCATATCCACTTGGATGGGTATGTGATAATTACAATTGGAAAACTAAGTTAGAAAATAGTGTAGACTTAGGTTTGCCATCACTTCTGGATTTGTGGACGAGGTAGATCTAGATGTGGTTCCATTGGATATCTGTGGTATTGTGTTAGGTAGTCCATATCTGTATGATAGGAAGGCTATCTTTTACAGGGAAGATAACATGTATCAACTCACTAAGAATGGTGTTGAATATATTGTTCGTGCACATTGCATGAAAACTAATATTTCTTTAGTTTCTGCAAATCAAATGAAGAGGTTAATAAATGCAAGTAAGAACTTTGCGCTTATGATAGTCAAAGCAAAAGATGTTGAACAAATTGAATCCTTTAAAGGTTGTGATCCCAAACTTAAAAGGGACTTGATAAAGGTGGTATATGATTATGATATTTTGTTTCAAGAACCTGAAGGTTTACCTCCAAAAAGGGAAATTCAACATGAAATAGATTTGCAGCAGGATACACCTCTTCCTAATGTTGGTATGTACAAGTCTTCTATTATTGAGAATGCAGAGATAAAGAAACAGGTTCAGGAGTTAATTGAAAAAGGGGCCATTCGTCCAAGTTCCTCGCCATGTGGTTCACCAATTGTTTTGGTACCAAAGAAAGATGACACATGGTGTATGTGTGTTGATTACAGGGCATTGAACATAATCACAATAAAGAATAGATATCCTCTTCCTCGAATTGATGATCTTTTAGATCAATTAAAGAATGCAATCTTTTTCACTAAGTTAGACTTAAGAAGTGGCTATCATCAAATCCGTATTCATGACAATGATATTTGGAAAACAACTTTTAAAACCAAACAAGGATTGTATGAATGGATGGTAATGTCGTTCGGGCTATGTAATGCACCCACGACATTTATGAGGGTGATGAATGATGTGTTTAGACCCTTTATTGATGATTTTGTTATAGTCTACTTAGATGATATTTTGATTTTCAGTCGAACTTGGGAAGAGCATGTCAAGCATGTTAAATAGGTATTGGATGTACTTGTAAGAGAAAAATTATATTTAAATATGTCTAAATGTGAATTTGGAAAGACATCTTTAGTATATCTAGGTTACATTGTAGGGGGAGGTTAATAATGTAACAGATGTAAGAAGTTTTTTGGGAGCAGCCCAATATTGGAGGAAGTTCATTGCAAAATTCTCCTTCATAGCTTCTCCCTTACATGCTTTGACAAGTTTGAACAAAGTCTTTCAGTGGGAAGGTAAGGCACAGAAAGCCTTCAACACACTAAAAGAAAAGATCAGCACAGCTCCAGTACTTGCACTGCCAGATCTACAACAACCATTTGAGATAGAAACAGATGCTAGTGGTTATGCAATGGGGGCAGTCTTAATGCAACATAAAAAACCAATATGCTATCATTCTTAAACTTTCTCTAAAACAATAATCAACTATCCAACCTATGACAAAGAGTTGTATGCATTAGCACAAAGTGTTAACAAGTGGAAACATTACCTCGTGGGTAAAGAAACAATCATACATATTGATCATCAACCACTACAATATTTACAATCACAAACTAAGTTACAAAAATCAAGGTATTTCAGATGGATGGGGTTTTTACAACAATTTCATTTGGTTATAAAGTATAAGAAAGGAATTCAGAACAAAGTTGCAGATATGTTATCTAGACCTCCAACAAA
>SNQJ01S0037801.1:38440-65811 GCA_010110895.2 Picea sitchensis
CTTCTGTTGAGTTATCTTTCCCTCCTTTTATCCTTTCCCTTTCTCAAGTCAACTTAAAAATATAACTTTAATCTAGTTGACCTCCCCCCTCAGTGTGAGACTATGACCTAGTGGGGGTGCCCAGGCCACTGAGTCTCCTCATCTACTCCCTAAGAGGTGGGGGACATTACAATATGACAGACAAAAATCAAAAGTCACTTTGTAAGAATTTGAATACTTAATCTATCGACCTTCCCATTTGGAAAGTGGCCTGGAGAGGTAGCCAGGAAGTCTGGTGAACTCCGTTACCAATTCTCGTTCTTAGATAGTATGCTTACATGTTTATGTGTTGATGAATATTCTTTAATTTTGCATTCATAAAGATGGGTAACAATTAAGAAATTCACATGCAAGTAATGGTTAAAGATCAAGTAAAAATTTCAGATCAACAGCTGAGCCGGTCTTCTTGCATTGAAGTGAGAACAGTTTGTTGTCGAGTTCTCTCCAATAAAGAAAAGGTGTTGCATTGAATGAATGAAACTTCTGGCTGGTTTAAACAGACATTTATGAAGGCTCTTTACCGCTATCTACATCCAACAAGCTGCTCGAAACAAGGAGTCCAGCTTAACCAATTAAGGTTGGCCTAGTCTTGTTTCATCTCAATAAAGAAAAGGTGTTGCATTGAATGAATGAAGCTTTCGGTCGGTTTAAACATACATTTATGAAGGCTCTTTACCTCTATCTACATCCAATAAACCGCTCGAAACAAGGAGTCCAACTTAACTAGTTAAGGTTGGCCTAGTCTTGTTGCATCTCAGCTTCGATGGTTTTAATGCAAAACCAGAGAAAAAGGGCATTCAAGGATGCCAAAACTATAGCTGGAAGGGCATTCCCTCTATGATAACCGACCGATAGAAATAAAATAATTCAACTATAGGTGAGTCTTGTCAACCCTCTAATTCAGACTTTGGTTATCAACAAATATAATGTAGATTATGCATGGATATGCAGTTCCAATTCCAGGAACATATCTAGGCAAGAGCAAAACTAGCATTTACTATGCCATGGGTTCTACTAATAATTAGACAAAATAGTGAATATATCACTGGATATAATAGATTATAACATTTTGCATATGGATACAATAACAATGAAACTCACTGAAATATGATATATTCACTTTGAACTGTGTAGCCTTTGTAGCCACCACCACTAGTGCTCAACTTCAACTGATCAGAGTATGAGTATCAATGGATTATGTTGTTGAGACCTCATTTGTTGTAGAGTGGCTTTCTTCTTTGGCTAGAGCTTCTTGCAGAGTGACTTTCTTCTTTGGCTACACTTCTTGCAGAGTGACTTTCTTCTTCGGTTGGAGCTTCTTGCATAGTGGCTCAAAGTAGTTGAAGGTCATTTTATGCATGAGTGTATCATCATGCATAGTAGCTATCTTATCATCTACAAGCAGGAGGGAGTGTATCATCTTGCATAGTAGCAAGCTTATCATCTACAAGCAGGATGGAGGGAAAGCAGGAGGGAGGTTAAAAGTGTAAGGTTCTTGTATTTGCAGTGGGCAAGGGAGACGAAACATGGGATCGTTGTAGGAAAGGGAGAGGAAAAATTCTATTATGAATGATCTCAAGTTCTGTGTGATAGCTATGGGCTTGACAACTTGATATCAAGTGATAGATCTGGGCTTGACAACTTGCAT
This sequence comes from Picea sitchensis, assembly GCA_010110895.2. NCBI lineage: Eukaryota > Viridiplantae > Streptophyta > Pinopsida > Pinales > Pinaceae > Picea > Picea sitchensis. The sequence goes on from SNQJ01S0037801.1 coordinate 40,128, forward strand.
GAAGCAAAACGTGTGCATAGTATGTGTCAAAACAACCTAGTGTTATGCTAACTTTGGCTAAACAATGATATTAAAAACATTTAATGTCACTAAGTAGCAATGCTAGACTTAGGTCTAACATTATTTTACTTGGAAAAAATTACTTATGAAATATGTCTTAAAGTCCTCTTAAGCTAAGATATCTTCGGCTCGGGAAGAGGCCAAATAAGACCTCAAATTCAAAATCTAGAATAAAACATGAAATTTGAGGTAAAAAATTGCATGGATACGTACAAACTTTGGCTAAAATGTTTTTTTACATTGATTTGCGTGCGGGGATTACAAAATCGATTACTAATAGTCCCTTAGCCCACAGGGCAGGGACTAATAATGGTGTGCAAATATTTATTTAAACTAAATTCTATACCAACATTTATATGGTTTAAATAATTGATCCAAATTAAATTGTGCACCATTAAGTTGAAGATGAAGAGGAGGAATACTTCCTTCCACATAGACCAAAATGTTGAGAGGAGAGGGCCAATTGTGAGAAACTGGCGTGACAGGTCAGTGCAGGAATTGAAATTCGCCCATGCCTATTGAATATTTTTGGTACGAACGATTAGGGAGGTGCATAGTCTGACCTGGAACGTCACGTTATCTGAAGTACGTAAATAATAACTTGAGGGAGTAAGTTAACTAGGAGTAATCTTTCTTTTGGAATTTCGTTTTTCAGGAAAAAAAATGGACTTAGATCTGGTTAAATTTTCAGGAGTAATCTGAGTTTTGCATGGATCAAAGTTTTATGCATTTCAGAACCTTACTCCAGGGGTTTTGCTCCATTTTAAACCAACCCAGATACTAAAAAAATCCATCAGAATTCTGGATTAACCGAAAATTTAAAAACAAACTGCCAAAAAACCTGCCGTAAAAATAACTTCGGACAAAAGATTGCTCCATAATTAATCCACTCCATAACTTGAGTGCACAGGAGGGTTCATGGGGAAATGCAACTCTGACGGTAAAATGACGGGAATCGGAGTCGGTTGATGGACGACGAGCAATATCCAACATGTCGTTGATGGACTGTCGTCTCTGTCGTCAATGGCGTTCCATCTTTCCCGAATGATTACACAAAAAGGTGTGGAGGCTTCACACGCTGCTGCCAGCTGGGGTGATCACGCGTGGCGTCGTGGACAACTAATATTTTAAGGAACTTCAATTCATCTTCTGGTAAATCTTCATTTTTGTTACCGTGAAATTCAGAGAGAATTTCTTGTGTTGTGCGGCCGACGCGTGCGAGAGAGAAGGAGATAGGGGGAGGGATATGTGGACGATATTTCGCCAAAGATTCGAAGATGGAGGGACATTAATGGAGGGCAATGGCATCACTATTTACGGCATTCCCAGACATATGTTCTGCACGTGTGTCATGTTGTGGCGGGACTCACCGCGGGAGGCCCCGGAAACAGTGATGGTTGGCTTTCTTAAGTATGATGAGAGCAATAATTTTGTTAATGATGTCGATGTTAACATTAATAATACCTGGGGCTAGGGATTGATTGATGGAACGGAAGAAAGAGTATGAGCAGTACTATACAGGTGATGGTCATGGAGGAATGTCGTCTGAATTTCATCGAGAGCTGTGCCGGTACGGTATGGGAACACGTTGCAATATTTATATGGAAAAATTACTGTAATGGTGCGCTTAAGATAATTGAGAAAGAAAGAAAGAAAGAAAGTATTTTTTAACGTCCATGAGGCTAAAAATAGCCTATGGGACAGATTGTTTTTCCATCTGGCTTTTGTATTCGGCCCTTTTCCTGTGAAGTTTTACAATAATCGCTCCCATCTTCTCAACACACTCTTTGCTGAATAGATTATCCCAAGAATTAGCTGCCAGAATACCTGCATAATTTTCCCTGCTGTCTTTGAGGGCCTCACATTCTAAAATGAAATGTTTTTTTGTTTCCACTTTTCTGGACGAGCACAGAATACATACTTTTTCTTCCCACCTTTCTTTTGGCCTTTTCCAGTGCCCTGTTTCACAACGGAGTTGATGAGAATTAGTCCTTAATTGAGCAATAAGAATTTTAGATCTCCAAGAAATATTGGCCCCTATGTACGCCTTTTGTTGATGGTTATGAGTGAGGTTAAACTCTTCAATGTAGTACTTCTTCTTTCTCCCTAGCTCTTTCTCCCAAGTATGTTTGTGGAACTTATCCATAACAAAAGTTTTTATCTCTTTACTCTTTGTAGGACACATGCTCAAGCAAATGCCCCATTTACTAAATCTTGTCTCGGTGCACATGCCAAAATGCCCCATTTACTGCTTCTCATTTGTTATTTTATCGTGATCCAAGTCTTCTTTCTTTTGCATCAATCTTCACTCAAACACACAACCTTAGGCCATCTTCCTTCTTCCATTTGCTCAATTTTTCAAATACCTTATGACTGCACCATAGCAATTGCTTCAAAAGGAGCAACCCCTGTTTCACTTAACAAGATAGTATAAGGAACTGCACTTTTAATTTTGAATGTGTTGTAATCAACCGCTTCAATTTTCAATTTGTTTGATCAGAGCATCTACAGTTATCGCCCATAGTCACAACCAGAGGATCACTTTGCACTACTAGGTTTTCCAAAAAGAGTTATACAGCCCAGCCCCACAAATGCTTTCTACAATTCTTTTGAAAAGAATAAAATGCTTTCTAACCCCCCAAAGTTCTTTTTTTTTTCTTTCTACAACCATCCCAATTGCTGAAGTCAATTCGAGGTATTTGTAGTCTCAAGTAACTTCTTCCAGAATGTTTCTTCAAAGTAGAACTTATGTCAAGGTGTTTTCTTTGTTAGAGAAAACCACTACTTTCGCTTTGCCAATATTGACTTGCATCACCACCCTTCTACAAAACCGCTCAAGGGAACATTAGTGCTCTTGCAAACCAAGAGGGGATTTAGCAATCAATATAAGGTCATCCATGTACAAAAGAAGCCTTATAACGAACTTGCCCAAACGGATACTGTCATCCCCTTGCGAATTTAGCCACTTTTCAAGTTTGTCAATATATAACCCAAAAAATGGTAGGAGACAATGGGCAACCTTGTTTGACCCCAATATCGCTTCTAAAACTTTCAAAATGCCTGCTGAAGTTCTAATTTTGACTTTCACCTCTTCATACATCCTATGCATAACTGCTCTCAAATGTCTGGGAACTCCGAGTTCCTCCATTCTGCCCCAAAAGCTTATCCTTAGGAACCGTGTTAAAAGCTTTTGAAATCAACAAAGCAACAAAAACTTCTTCCTTTTCTTCCCAAGCTTTTTTCAATGATGTGCCCAAAGTTATGCAATGATCAATTGTGGAATGTTTAGGTCTAAAACCGCTCTTTTAGCACGTTTTATCTCTTTCTTTAATTTGGTTGATTTTATTTTCTAACATGCTTCCCAAATAACTTTGCAAACAAGGTTTATCATTATGGTTCTATAATCGGAGGGATTATTGACGTCACCAATCTTGAAAAGAGGTATTTCCATATTAGTTGTCCAATCTGTGGGGAACCCTTGTTGTATGATGTTGTTGAAATTTTTGTGATGTGAGGTGAAAGAATTTTTAAGCCCTATAATTTTGTGTGATACTCTACTTAGAGTTCATCTAAGTCTTTGCTTTTCCACTTCAACCTCTGATACCCATCTCTACCTCTTGCACCGTGAAGAGTTTTGGATCTATGTTGACCAAGGGAGGAGGGTCAACCTTGGGATCCTGGTCATAAAGTTGTCTTGCATAGTCAACCATTTAGAAGCTGTAATGTTGTTTTCGGTTTGCACCTTTTTCGGTTGGAGCTCCTTCCTAATAGTTCAGTTGTTTTTCCCAAGGAATATTAGTTTCTTCTCTCCTCGAAACCATGTAGAACCAACCTTTTCTTTCTTACTATCTGGCAGGTGCCGAGCTTTTATATGGTCCTCAGCCCATTCTTTCCACCTTCTCCTTGCCTTTTTTTTGCATTCCTCGTCAAACCTAGCATTAACCGGAAAGCACTTTGTTTTAGACTTCTTAATTTTGCTCTTTTAATCTAAATAAGTGTGCTTTGAATTAAATGTGGGCTAATCAGGATCGTGAAGGCCATGCAATGAGATTTCCTCCTTCTCGAAGAGCCTTTCTAACGTTTTTTTTGAAGGTAATACAATTCTCTGGAGTCAAAAGAAATCTACCATTTGGGGGATTTTGTTGAACACATCGAAGCTTTTTGACCCTAACACCTGTATTGCTTCTTTTCGGTCCAAGAGAAACTTAAATAAATTGGCTTGTGATCCGATTTTAAGTCCCAAATTTGATCTCCAATCAACACTTCCTCCATTTTCCCACACAAGTTATGCGAGAAAATTGCATAATCTACTACACTTGCTACACTTGAGAGGTTATATATAGCGAACTTCGTGGGTCCTTTTTGTCAAATTTCGGAGGATGTCATCTTTTCTGTATTTTCCAGATTTGATCAAGATATCACAAAGCCAGAAAGAAAAGAGGCGTGATGAAGACGTCCATCTTACAAAAGCCAGAAAAAGAAGAGGGCGATGGAGACGGGGACGGGGTTCGAACAGAGCACGTCTAGCTTCAACACCGTCAACACTTTCTTCTACCCCAGAAAGAAATTGAACTATCAAACTACTGCAGTTGAATTCAGAAACGAACTGGTAAAAATCACGAAGTCCTATTTTATTTTATTTCGTCTCTTTTGTCTACTTGAAGGCTAGAATTCTATGGCATTGACATAAATAATAGTTAAAGCTCTCAAAATAATATCTTTATCTTTACACATTTAGAAGCCTTTTTTTATACTTGTAAGCTTTTTTGGAAAATTCTTAAGTTCGAGATTGAACAAATATTATTGTAAGCTTTTTTATTCTTGAACCACGATTACAACGGAAAATTCTTAAGGTGGAGATTGAACAAATATTATTGACCAGTTCTCAACATAATATCCTTCCATATCCGCTGATAGGATCGGATAGGATCTGCTGATAGGATCGGATAGGGTCTACTGATAATCCTATCCGTATTTTGAAAGTCGATATCGATTTTTATGCATATTTGAAGTCTTATCTTCCTTAAATGTTGAATATAGCTGGAAATTCTTCAGCTGGAGATTCGAAATAATATCGGCCAACTCTTGAAATAATATCTTTTCATATCCAATGAACTATCACAAGCATGAAAGCAGATGTCGATTTTGTTACATGTATGAGCTTTTTCTTCTTTTAACTTCGAATACAGCTGAAAATTCATAGGTGGAGACCTGAAGAAATAATATTTTCATAGGTGGAGACTTGAAGAAATAATATCGACTGGCGGTTGTGTATTTTTATGCATTTAAGGGAATTTCCTTCCTTTAATCTCGAATACAGCGACCTGAAGAAATAATATCGAACAACTCTTAAAATGATATCTTTCCGTAACCACTAAATTTTCAGCAGCATCAAAGCCGATGTCTATTTTTATGGATTTAGAGGTTTTTTCTTTCTTAAATTTCGAGTACAGCTGAAACTTAGTCGACGCTCTTTTCTTGTCTGATGATATTCTCTTCTTTATTTATTTTTTCATATGATCAACCTTTCTCTTTCCTTGAATACAACTGAAAATTCTCCAGGTGGAGAACTGAAATGCGGTATCGTTTATGGTGACACTTTCATTACCTATTTAAAATCTCTTAACCCGTAGTGACATTTTCCATGGCCTATTTAAAATCGTTTGTTCAGGAAACAATTTCCTAAAAACCAACCGAAGAAATAAAAAAAGAGAGAACTTAACTTGAAGTTAACCAGCGTATAATACATTGGCGGAAGAAATGATGATGTGTAAAGGCGTTGACGCTCAAAGCAGCAGATATTGCATTCTAGTTATAAGAAACAGAGAACTTGAAAAGTGTGTTACTGGTGCTTCGCGGACAATGCAGAAAATTGCATCGCACATACAATGAGCAGAAAGAGTAGTAGTGAATAAACGAACAACTACTTGAAATAATGAATGAATAAACAATTATGAAAGAATGAATGAATAAACAAACAACTACATGACATAAACGGAAAAAATTATTGTAGGTATTACCTACGCAGAATGCCTCCAATCCGTAAGTCTCATTAAGTTTTGAAAATAAAATAAAATTAAAGGGTCAGATAAAAATAATACCATACATAAATGTAATGTGTAGTTAATTTTCCTTACCTTGAAACGTCAAAGAACTGAGGCAAGTGTTTTGGTGTCCTCGATATTTTCCCTTGAAAACAGGGTAGAGTCTAGTCTTCTCTTGCTTTAAATTTATTGTTATTAGCTTTGCATTGCTCTAAAATTCCTTAGGTCCATGATATCCACCATGCTGAGCAGCGTTGAATGTGGCTACATTTAATTATGCCGAAGGCGTTCTTTAAGGGGAGGTTCTGCTGGAGTCTTTTTTCATCTGTCCGCAGCGTATTAACACATGCCACGTGATTCTATCCACAGCAATGGCATCTTCCAGCTGGTTTTCTTCAACACCACGCCCAATGCCTACGCCCTGGCCATTCTAATGGGCTATTTTGGACAAGAAGAAACCATGAGGTTCGTGTGGACTGTTAGCAGGAACGATCTCGTCCGAGAGAATGCCACTCTCAAATACGGAACTAATGAAAACCTCCTCCTCTCCGATGCAAATGATCGCTTTGTTTAGTCCACAAACACTTCAAACAAGGGCGTCGAGGGAACCGAACTTCGGAACAACGACAACCTGGTGCTCTATGACAAAAAAAAAATGTTGTGGTAGATTTTCGATCATGTGATCGATAGTCTCTTAGTCGAGCAGTCACTGAAAATTGGAGGGGTGAAGAAACTGGTGAGCCGCGTGTCGGAGAAGGATGTATCGGAGGGTCCTTATAGTCTTGCAATGGAAGTTAGAGGATTCGCTCTCTATGCCAGCTTTCCCAAGCCTTTACCTTACTGTATTCTTAGCTTCTACGAGGGGAGAAAGGACATCTTTGCCATCACGCACACCTACAAGAAGTTGGTGAGTAGCATAACGTTCCTAAGTAATACAGAAGCAGAGAATGGGTATCGTCAGATGATGGAGATGAGGTTGTCCAACTTCACTGCGCTGCCAGAGTTAAGGGCACCTAAACTCTGCAAGCTCACGTCTGATGAAACCACCTCGACTCTCTATGGTTTCAACACCCCCAAATTTAACACGACTATGTCCTTTCTAAGATTGGACTCCGATGGAGATATGAGAATGTATACTTACTTGCTTGATATCGAATTGAATACATGGGATATTACATACCAGAGATTTGGTTGTTGGCGAGGAATGGTTGAGTGTGGTTTTCTGAGGAAATGTGGAGGATTTGGGGTTTGTGAGAAGGGTCAATGCTTGGCCTGCCATGAAGTTGACGACTTCAAAGGTTGGTCTACTAACTACTCTCCCCCTTCCCTTCCTAAATACAAAGACGCTTCTTCCAACACTTCTGTCGATTTCTATAAGGTGTTGGGAGCTGAGCATTTCTCCAACAAATATGTGAATGCAGACCGAAATGGAAAAACAACATTAGAAGACTGCAGGAGGAGGTGTTTGAATGATTGTACATGCAAGACATTCTTCTATTGGGAAGAGTCGTCTGCGTGCTTAAACAACCAGACTGTGGGTACTCTTAACCAGCTTGGGAATAACACGCACCTTGCATTCATCAAGACTATTAAGAAGGTTTAATCGCCTTCATCGCTATCAGACGACTATTTTTCTTGTCGTTGGATTTTAATAAAATACAGTTGATCACGTGCCCTGCCTCAAGTTGTATTGCACAAATCCATATTGTCTTAGTTGAAAGCGTTGGTGCATTGGTTTTTTAATCATTTTAAATAATGGGAAGGGAGTAAAGCATTTTATTTTGTTTTATGATTTGTTGGAATTATAAAAAAATATAATATCAAATATTATATATTATATATTAACATTACATAATTTTAATTTTGTAATAGATAAAGATATGCAAAGATAGAGATATTACATAATTTTGTAACATGTAAAGATGTGTGAAGTTGCTAAATTTAATTTTATACTAAATTATAATTTTAACAAAAATTATCTTACTAATACATTCATACTAGCATAATATCATACTCCCGAAGTAGGGGAAAGGAAACACCGAAGTGAAATGGGGTGGTTGAATTGTTTAAAGATCATAGAATTTTGTTTTTGGATGGAAAATGAATACTTCACAAGGTCCATCTTCATCCCACATTTCACAAAATATTTTCAATGATTATGTAACTCCAAAGTTGAATCGTCCGACTGCATGCCCACCCACAATAACTCTAAAAATGAATTGTCGAGCTCCATACCCACATGCAATAATCACATATATGTGATAAGCTTTTCCAAAGAAAAATCGCAGAGGAAGAAGAGACCTGTATTTCTTGTTAATCCACCAGACAAGATACAATCTACAATCTCATAAAGTCTACAATATAGAGTCTACAGTCTATAAGAAACGGTCTACACTCATAAAGTCTATATTATACACTCATCTTATCCAATAGTTTGGAGTCGATGAAATATCATATAAATTATAATTTGACAATTTATAATCTTAGCCTATCCAACAGTTTGGAGTCAGTGAAATATCCTATCAATTATAATTTCACAATTTGTAAAAGATATTTATAAAATATGATATTTGAATATATTTTATAAAATAAAAAAATTGTTATTATTTATTTGACCTGCCACATCCCCAACTTGTTGTCTTGATCAATAGGTGAGGAAAAAGTGGAGTCAGAAAACAATATGGATTTGACGCAACCATACTCTATTTCCTTCTCAATAGGTGGGCTTAGATAAATAAGTTAGTGTGTTTGTTAAGTTACTGAAGTTGGGGTGCGACCATTGAGCCCACTTACTCAATATGGCCTACCATCGACGAGTATGAATTCCTCCCATGATTCTCAAAACTTATATACTACTCTATTCAATTAAATATACATGTTATCGTATAAGATATAATGATCCCAAGCCAATTTTTTGCTTGGAATCACTAACTAACCACTTATTTGATTATTATTTGTTGTGTATGCAGGTTGGCCATGAATATTTCGGCCGTAGGGTTTATTGAGTTATTCAACCACAGATTTATACAAGAATCATTGTAATCATATGAAGACCATCAACATTACACAAGATAGGAACCACAAGCAAATAGTTGAACTTTATTATAAGAAAGCAAGCACCTGATACAATAGAGAAGCAGATCTGAAGTAGATGGCTTCAAGACAATAATGGAGCTGCATACAAAATGCTCCCGGAGATACAAATCAAGCCTCCCAAAGGATGCCAATAGAAGACGAATGCTCAACTACAAGACCAGGGTTTCGACCTCCCCTCAAGCAATTGGTATGACCCTGATGACTACTGGTATGACCTGTTGAAGGCAAGGAAACCAAGGGTTCGACCCTCCTAAAGATATAGACTTCCTGATGCTACCAAACTCTCCTCAATGATAGATCAAGGCAAGGGAAGCCTCCTCCTGAAGTATGAAGCTCAATCACTGAATATTCCTCCTCAAACTACAGAAACCCTAGGATGGTACGGCCCTCCTGAAACCCTGAATATGGCCAATAGTATGACCTAGCTTAATGGGGCCTCTGAATCATCTGAAACTCTCCCGAATGATAGATCGGGCATCTACAAGCACTTGAGAGAAGTCTCAAAATCATATCTAGCCTATAGCCTTCTAGATATGAAAATTGTTGAATCTCCAAGTCGTACCCTTCCTCCTGAAATCGTCCCAATCTGCAGTAAATGATAGGGACGTGATAACTCCTCCAAGAAGCCCTCAAACTGATGAGCAAGGGCTTGCAAGAAAAACCCTAATGATGGAAAACTCTCAAGCTTCATCCTTTGGCTGGATTGAACTCTTCCTCAACAATTGGTGCACCCCTACAAGAAAAACCTAGCTGGTACGACCCTCCTGATCCAAATGGTACAACCCTGCTAGTCCTCTTGGGTAGATGATAGTTGTAGAATGGTGTGGGTGGAGTATTTCATCCCCAAGACCAAGCTTGGAGCTAGGTGAGTGGAATCTTTCACCACTGAGTTTCTTACTAGGGTTTGTAATATCAGAACCCTCAAAACTGTATGCTCAAGATCATCAAGAAGCAAAATACCAAAATCCATAATGAATAAGAGGTGCACCCTAGCCTTCTGTTTATACTTTTCTTCTATTTCCCTGTTGAGTTAAGTTAACTCCTAGAGTTAACCCAACTCAACCTCCAGTGCTTCTATTTCTTCATTGAGTTATCTTTTTACTCATTTTTCTCTTTTTATTAAGTCAACTTAAGAATATAACCTTAGTTTGGTTGACTTTTCCCCTCAGTGTGAGACTATGGCCTAGTGGGGATGCCTAGGCCACTAAGTCCTCTCAAAACCTCTTCATCAAGAGGTGGGAGACATTACATAAGAGGGTCAAGTGATTTTCATGATTACGTTAGCTTCAAACCCATTGAATAATGAACGTACACGTCAACTCAATAATTTGTATACCAATAAATACTTATTACCATCACCACATCACCACCATCAACCACTGGAGATTATGTTACACTTTTCTGTAATTCCGATGGATCTGAATTTTTCGCACACAGCTTGATTTTGGTGAGTTGTTTATGTTGTCCTGGATTATAGTAATGATGATATAAATTCATGTCTTTTGTTATTTTAATATGGTTTAATTTTTGTACAGGTGAATAGGTCGAATATTTTCCGAAAAATGCTTGAAGAAGTAGATCTGAAGGAAAAAGAAACGAGGAAAGTGGTTATTCAGGAAGTTGGTGGAGAGATTTTCAAAGCGTTTATGAAATTTCTATACAGTGCCCAAGTGAGCTCTGAAGAAATTCATGCGAATTATAGAGAGCTTGTAAAGCTCGTCCATTTTTACCAAGTGAAGTTGCTCCTCGTGAAACTGGACAAATTCATTTGCAATGAGATTGTGAGTAAGAACAACTGTATCAAAATTTTGAAGATGGCTTATTTATATGACTTGAAGACAACGAGAGAGGTCGCTTTGAATCTTATTGTTCGTGATCTCAATGATGAATTGTATGACATAGCCTTTGAAGAACTGCAAACGGACCATCCATGGATGGCTCATGATCTTTCTAAATCTATTTATAAACGATTGCAGAAAAAACACTAGAATAAAGCATTTACTCTATTGTTTTAGCGACAGTGACTTTGTTGGTTCTTATTCGGATTCCTGTGACAAATATTCTATCACTTTTTCCCTTCCTTCCACATTTGAATCCAAATTCGAAAATTCCAGAATTCTTGCACTTCCATTTTCTAGAGAAGAAAGGATTCTATCAATTCTAGGTTTTTCTTTCATGGAATTTTTTTCTAATTCCTCTCATCTGAACATCTTTCTCATTTGTTTAATATTTTTACAGAATAATAATATTAGAAAATTTCTGTTAAAAAAATTAAATTATTTATAATTCATTTTTAAAAGATCTTCCTCTTTTGAGAGAGAAGGGAGGATTCCATTGAGTCATGATTGTTCATCTTCATTTTATTTGATTTTATAAACTGGAATGGATCCATAGATTTCAATCTTTTTTTATGTCTTATAATAGTCACATCTTGAGGTTATCATAAACTAGAATGGATCGATATTTTCAGCGCTTAATCTTCGTCGATCAACGAGAACTTCGTATATCTTCCATATGGTCATTTACCTAATATGTACAATATGGAACTTGATCCCGGTATCTCTCTTCTACCCCTCTTCTTGTTATGATAAAAAATTCTCCTGCCCCTTCTTCTTGTTATGATAAAAAAATATGAATGAGGTATTACTCTTCCTCAAGTGGGTTTTGGAGGTCCAAGGGGAAAACAACATATGATTAATGAGACACCTTCCCAATTCCATTTAAAGTCAGACCATGGCAAACGATATATGATTAACGACAACAAACAATGCTTTACATCTCTCACATCATTTGTATAATGCCATCTGTTATAGTTAAACCATACCAAATAGTGTCGTTACAATGTTTAATGATTACTTTATCACAAGTTAAAATTTTCATCCATGTCATGGAGTACATCAAATGTCGATTACTGCGGAGTCAGGGCATTGATTCCAATAATCGTTGGGAGTGCTAAATGGAAAAGCAAATGAACTATGTATAGGTACCTGTAAATTTTAAGCTCCTTTAAAATGGCCAGATGATCTTGGGTAAGTAGAGAGTGAATATGACAAACAATATTATTTAGCTTGAAAGCATTAGGTTGACACATCACATGAGCACACAAAAAACAACTATAAATGTGGTTGTTAGAAGAAAAACATGATTCCTTATATCTTAAATTTTGTATAGAAACATATGCTTCATTTGTGGGCGGGATTTTCATCTTCTTCATGTTACAACATTTTGGTTTATGCTTAACATTGAACAATTACAAATTGCAACTTATCATATGCATTTCTTCAATAGTTTAGGACATGGAACCTTCTAGGGTCAATGTAACCAATGTTAAATACATTATTTTCCTTAGAATAATAACTTTGAACCACCATGACCACATATCTACTCTTTGATATACATTCTTGTAAATCGTTTACATTTAAAAGGTCTTGTATGGGAAATCTTTTACATTTGAAAGATCTTGTATAGAAGACCTATGTTTTTCTATCAACCTTTTAGTTCTTTACTATAAAATGTAATATGTTTAAAGAACAATGTCAAATGCATACAAATACCACTTTCACTTTACCTATCCATGATTATGTATATATTTGTAACATCCCCAGCCACCCAGGGCGAGCCATGATACCCCATAAAACACTCTTACTAAGTTCTGATACCATATTGTAGCATCCACGGCCTTAGACTACTCGTCTATGCCACAAATAAACTCTTTCGGAATTGTATACCAAATACAACTTATAAATATTCTACAAATACATAGAGTCATGCAAAATATACAGTAAAAAAACAAATGCAACATTCACATGCATAACCCATAAACGTAAACACATGTATAACTACACATCATGTAAATTAATCACACAGTTGATACTTATCTTTGATAGAAGACCACTAATTGCATGCAAAACTTCCATGATCCTCCCAGCCTTAGACCACACTGCTCAGAGCTCTCAAGAGTGGGTCACCCTCGAGATGGGACTAAAATCCACCAGGGTAAAGGGGTTTATAACCAGACTGAAGTTACACAGACAACAGGAAGGATTTCATCACATGAGCCAACTCAAACTAACAACCTACAGCCTCTCATTTCCCACATGTCTGTCCCACCCTAGGAAGTGTGCCCCTTCTCTGCTCAACATTCCTTCGGTTGCTCTAGTTCCCTTCCAGGGCTTAAGCAATAGGCCAGACAGGAAGTCTCAGATCATTGTAGCTACAGTTGGGCTCCCTCGGGAAATCAATTCCCAACAATTCTCACCTAGAGAGAGTTTCTCACAGGCCTGAAAACCTGCCTCTTCAATCCATGGGCCTAACAACCCGCCTCTTCATACCCACGGGCCTGGAAATCTGTTTATTCGGTCCACCTCTTAAGTTAACTAGGTACAGACTCAATTGAAAGGAAACAACAACGTTTAGGCAAGCAATAGGGCGCTGCTCATAAAAGAAAAGTTACGGGTAACGACAACAACAGTGGTTCGGGTAAGGAACAATACTGGCTCGGGCAAGGCACCACCTACAACTCCAGGAGTGTGTGATGGTTGCAGGTCGAAACTGGAGTGACTGACAAGAATCCTCCATCGCAAGAATTGTCAATATGAGGGTGAAAGGGAATAATGTCTAAGTGAATGGGGAGAATCGGTGAAAACAAACTAATTTTCCCGACATATAACTGCATGTGCCTTGATTGACACATGGCCCTCCAGGAGCTCATTCCTCTCCACTTGTAATTCGTTCCCCTTCACATAGGAACTTAGGATAACATGAGATTTATCCATACCTTAGAATTCTAGGATTCTAGGAATAATATTATAATATTCCCTTGGAGATAAGCCCTCTATATTAGCCCATTTCCTAGGCTCTTGGCCCCCCCCTTTCCCTTTCTAGTAGAGTTTAGTCCCCCATACTCTTTTATCGTGGTTGATTTACACACAACGATGTATTTTATTAATGATATGAATGTTTACATATACAAAAATAGGCTCACTGACCTTCAACTTCTAGGCTTTCCAGCCTAATATTCACATAATCCTTCTAGCCTATAATAACCTGGCTCACTAGCTTGTAAAATATATTTACATTTACAACTGGGGATTGATCTTGGGGTGTTACATCCCCCTCCCCTTATTTATGCATTGTCTTTAGTGCAATATATACACATTTACATTTCAAAATTCTTCAAAAACCTTCATGCTTTTACTAATGGAGCTTGTTATCCACCTCGTTCTTTAATTTCAAGCACCAATTCATGTATTCATATTGCAGCTAGAAGTCATTTTCTCTATTTCATAAAGTTTCTTCAGGAAATAATTTCAACTCACTGTTCCATTTGACACACCATCGTTATGACATCTACATTGCTATAAGCACTCCTGAGTTTCCTCCTCCTTGTTGCACTCACCCTTCCAGGCTCATGTATCCCTTCACTACTACACAGTCCTTCGGCAATCCATCTTGCCAAGGATTTTACACACAAGGAGAGCACCAACTCATTACCAGAACCTCATCAAGTTTCTACATTTAAAGGGCTCCAGTGTCTCCAACAATAGTTGTTCTTCATCTGCATCACACACATGCAGCTATCATGAGAGAACATTATAAAAATTCATTTAGAAACTCAAACTAATTTCATAAGGAATTCAATTTTTTCCCAAAATATGAAATTCTATCTCATAATTTTTCATGGTTGTTGCAATAGTAGGGAAACAATCTTCCTTATTGTTTTCAACAACACCATATTGAATACCACTCTTCATGCAATGCTTCCATCTTGCATTCAACCAACATATTTTCAGTATTTCATGTACATCATACTTTCATTGCAATATGTACCAAAACCTTACAAAGTGATCTTAGAATTGTCTACACTTAACAATTCAATCACACTATCAAACAATTTATCAAAAAGAATGAATTATCATTCTCTGCATAGGAATTTTCAGCAATTATACTTTCCTTGACTGATCATATCAACACTTGGATTTGCTTGATGAGCTATTAGTTTCTCCTATCCCAACCAATCTAATTTCAACCTGACTTGCAAAATCAACTTTCATCATGCCATATTGATGCATATATGCTTACTTCTCCATGTTTGATTTATTTTGGACTAACATCTCAATGTATCCTGTCAATGCACTCATCTCTTGGGAATGTACACAACAGTCCTTCCCATTGTTGTCATAGTCCCTCGAATGTTGCAGAAGACAGTGTATAACTTGGTTTCCATCTATTGGTACCTTTCAACTATGCATTCATGAACTTCACCCACTCTCTAAGCTTTGAGTAATTCCTCTTCTAGGAGTTTGACTGCAACATTCTAGATCTAATCTTTCCATAATATATTTTTTTATGCCTTAACCATCATTTTTTACTTACGTGCATCTTCATTTCTTTACCCTTGAAGTGATGTCCTTCATACCATGCTTTCACTGCATACTTTGATAGTAATAATGGAGGTGTTATGTCCAAATTGTAGGTCTGATCCTTGGAGATGTTACATCTTATCTCCAAAAGTACTCCTTGTTTCTCTTTATTAGAAAAATAACATTTTAACCTATCAATATTTTAGATCAGATATTCCCACACTATATTGTCTTATATGTACATTGTCATATTTTAGAGTGAATGGATTTTCACTACATGATCTACTCTTATACCTAAATTCCATTGAGTACTTTGATTAACATGAGTGGATTTCCTGTTGTGGATTCCCAAAACTTTATGGTTGTACCTAGATTCATATCTTAACCTTCTTCAGTCTTGACCTTTGATCATCTTGTGGAATATTCTTGACATAACATTGTGTCCTCAAGTTTCTCAGTTCCCTCTTGATACTAGATCATAACTCTTTCATATTCCATAAAGCTATCATTCCTTATTCCCATGCTTTGCATCTCCATATGAACCTATGGTATATGCATTATCATGTATTGCAGATGGATTTTCCCACCTGGCATTCACATTTTATGTGAAAAATTGTCATCTGGAATGTTTTCCCCGAACAAGAATTTCATTAGGGCTTTCCAGGTTGTTTATTTAACCCAACATATGATCCAATAACTTCTTAAAGAATCCAATGTAAAATGAAGAACTGTCTTTGTCCTTCTTTCTTCTATTTGTAGACATATCTAGCACTTTTTATGTTTTAATTGTAACCATAACATCCAAAAATAGGCATACAACAAAATTTGTTTAGCTAGAACCACAATATACAATTTTGGTAACATATGCACAATTTTTCCTTTTATGGTCACCATAAATCTTCTTTCTAACCTCCTATGATCTAATTTTCTCAATTCTCAATTATGGTTGAATACATGGAATCCTCTTTCCAATACCTTTCCAATGAATACTTGGTTGCTCAATTCTGAGTCCTGAGCAGAAAGTTATGGATATTTGAAATTGTTCTTTCTGTGATGTAATCCATGTACAATTGTTCTTCTTCCTTTGAGATGAATTAAATCTTGGACCCGTGATGGATCCTATCATAAGTTTCACATGCCTTATTACTTATTTAGGTGCAGATACATACAAATCAAAACCACACAGACTCCTTCTCGAAGCCCATTTTTGTCTTTAAAACAATTTTCGAGAACTAGTCATTTTTCTTCAGCTCTCAATCTCATATGACCATGGGCTATGACCAGGTGCTTAGCTGAAAGGCGCTTATCTGGAGCTTCGGGACTTCAGGGCTCCGAAACTTCAGGCTTCAGAGGTTCTCATAGCTTTACACTTCTCCCAAATGTCAAATTGGAAAACTCTCGGAGAGGCTCTCTGGAGCTTCGCTCTTCAGAGGTTCTTTCAACAACTTACTCTAGTTTCCCTAAATGTTGAACTGGTGAACTCCCAAACCATCACTCTCTGGAGCTTCACTACTTCAACGCTCCAGATCTTTGGGCTTCAGAGGTTCTTATATCATTACACTTTAATTCTCCCGAACGTCGAATTTCTAAATTCTCGGGCTGACACTTAGAGAGTGGGTGAAGTTCATGAGAAAATAGTTGAAATGTACCAATAGATGGAAACCAAGTTATACACAGTCTTCTGCAACAGTCGAGGAACTCTGACAACAATGGGAAGGATTGTTGAATACATTCACAAGAGATGAGTGCATTGACATGATACATTGGGATGTTAGTCCAAAAGAAATCAAACATGGAGAAGCAAGAATAGGTGCATCAATATGGCATGATGGAAGTTGATTTGGCATGTTAGGTTGAAATCAGATGAGTTAGGACAAGAGAAAGTAATAGTTGATCAAGAAAATCCAAGTGTTGAGATGATCAGTAAAGGAAAGACTAAATCAATTGCTTCAATAAAGAAATTGGTGTTAAACATCCAAGGTTAATTCGAGAGCATGAATGGAAATGTAATTTAGTCATGTAGGAGTTGGATTAGAGGGATCCAAGTAATAGTGGAATGTTGAAAATTAGTATCAGCATAATATATGGATACAAGTGTGCAAAGTAGATAAGAAAGATTCTAGGATGGAGATATCAAGTCAAGAAGAACTTAAAAAAGAAATGAATTTTTGAAGAGGAATCAATAAGGAACCATGAAGAAGAAAATAGTTCTACGCTTAGTATAGAATGCAAAGGAGATGGTACCTGACAAGGATCCATATCAAGTGGCATAGATTCATGAGTGACATTCCCGGAGGTTGGATGTATCATTGGAAAGTATGATGATAAATTAAAAGTAATGTTAATTACTTCCAGTTAATTATGTGCAGTTGGCGAAGAAGACATATGCGCATATTTATAGTATGCTAGAGATTGGCTACGCAAGTCAAGTTTGAGGCTAGGTGGCTAAGAGAAGAGAAGAGAAGATAATGGTGCATGAAACCACAAGTGCTAAAGTATTCAGCCAGGAAAGGGCTGAAGTAAGTTCAGTCCCGAAAAATAAATGGATGTCAAAGATCCAAAGTCTATAAGACAACATGATTGGAAATATAATTTGTCCAAGTGTGAGTTGGGTTATATGGATCCAGGAAATAAATGAATACTTCTAGGAACAACAAATAAAATTGATACAAGGAGAAAGAGGAAAGAGAGAATTCTTGCATGTTTGCAAGTGTTGCCACTGATGTTGTTGCATATGGAAGGAAGCAATAAAAAGTTGAAGTGTTGATTATAAGACTGATAAAAGAGGCATGGGAGCTTATATTGTCATCAACTAATCATGTAGCATCAAATTCATTTAAGAACAACTATGCAGGTATGAGTTTTATGTACTCTTATTGCATAAATGATTAAGGGAATTTAGGTAAGAATTTCCTCAGCCAGTTTTATTTATAAAATCACATTATTATTTTAGTGGAATGCATCCACTAGGTGTGGTAAAGGATGGATGCCTTTAATAATGATCAAAGCTTCTTAGCTTTTGAATGCACATACTGACATAGTAGCATGTCATGTTAATTTGGGTATGAAGTGATAACCAAAGGAATAAAGGGTATGAACCTGTTATAGGAATGGATGCCAGAAAATCTAGTCATGTATAAGACCATGACATAGTTGGTTATGGAAAGGTATGGTTATGGAAAGGATACGTACCACATAAGTATCCAATGAGTTTCCTACTTCTAAATAATATTTGGACTGCAACCTTTTTTTTAACACTAATGAACACCAGGGAATTATATTCTTGGTGTAGTGTTCGAGTCGAAAAGGAAGGCATCCAAATAATTGAGAAAACAATAGGAAGTGTATGGAGAATGTGTCAAGGCATTGGCCAGATCTCCAATTTACTGACGGTGAGATACATGACTTAGATATAGAGCATTCTGAAAATCAATGCAAAGGTGCATTGAATAGATATGCATTGACAATTGCACTCATGCATAGCAAGTAGTAGAGTTGCACTCATGCATGATAGAATGGTATACTTAAATGCATTTGTTGAATGATTTTTGTGAATGCATGCATATATGTTATCTAATGGAAAATAATTATATACTAACCACTGAAATGTTACTAACTCATGGAGTTGAGAACATTTCAGGAACTGTTATATATTGCAAGGGGAAAGTTGCAAGTCAAGTAGTCACATGAGCATTGGCTACAATAATTTTTTGTTCATGAAATAGAGTAATAATTGTTAGGAAAATGAAATTATAATTACTGAAAATTCCTATGCAGAGAATGATAATTCATTCTCTTTGATACATTGTTTGATAGTGTGATTGAATTGTTAAGTGTAGACAATTTTAAGATCACTTCGTAAGGTTTTGGTACATATTGCAATGAAAGTATAATGTACAGGAAATATTGAAAATCTGTTGGCTAAATTCGAGATGGAAGCATTGCAGGAAGAGTGGTATTCAATATGGTGCCATTGAAAGCAATAAGGAAGAATGTTTCCCTACTATTGCAACAACCATGAAAAACTATGAGATAGAATTTCGTATTTTGGGGAAAATTTGAATTCCTTATGAAATTAGTTTGAGTTTCTAAATGAGTTTTTATAATGTTCTCACATGATAACTGTATGTGTGTGATGCAGATGAATAATATTGATTAAATTTGGAACGCTTGCGAAGAACAACTATTGTTGGAGACACTGGAGCCCTTTAAATGTAGAACCTTGATGAGGTTCTGGTAATGATTTGGCGCTCTCCTTGTGTGTGAAAGCCTTGGAAAGATGGATCATTGAAGCACTGTGTAGTAGTGAAGGGATACTTGAGCATGAAAGAGTGAGTGCAACAAGGAGGAGGAAACTCAAGGGTGCTTATGGCATGGTAGTTGTCATAACAAGGGTGTGTCAAATGGAATAGTGAGATGCAATTCTTTCCTGAAGCAGCTCTATGGAATAGAGAACACGAATTCCAACCATAATATGAATACATGAATTGGTGCTTGAAATCAAAACACCAGGTGGATAACAAGTTTCATTAGCAAAAGCATGGAGCTTTTTGAAAATTTTTGAAATTTAAATGTGTATATATTGCACCGAGGACAATGCATAAATAAGGGGAGGGAGATGTAACACCTCAATATAGAGCCCCACTTGTAAATGTAAATATGTTTTATAGGCTGGTGAGCTAGGTTATTATAGGCCAGAAAGCTTATGTGAATATTGTTAAGGTTTAAGCTATTATCGAGTTTCATTTCATTTCATTAGATAACAATAGCATAGATAGGATCACTGAGAAATACACAATCACAAGAGACACTTCATTTATCCTAGGAAACCCTCATGGGCGATAAAACCCAGCAAAAAATTCCTTAATATAGATAGCCAATACAATGCCAAGAGATAACTCAAACAAATACAGAAAATTCTCTCCAAGAATGCGCCTCTCTCTCTGAACTTACCAGGAGGTGCACTTGGTTGAGGCGAGTACCCTGGTGTGGTTAGATTTCATAAAATCCAACTTTTACCCCTCCAAACTTGATCTGTGGATTTTTGGAATGGTGCTTCTGGTTTTCTAGTACTTTTGGTACTCTGGTTTTTTGGTACTTCTGGTACTTTGTGAAAACTAAGGTTTCACTTTTCGGGAGATCTAGCCATTGAAAATTTGCGATGAGGGTGCCAAAGTGATCCTTGAGGAATGACACACTTTTTTAGATGGTTTTGGCGCTGAAATACTTCTCCAACAAAAAGCCTTAATTTGCATGTACGACAACAGTGACATTTTTCACTTTCTCTTGTGAAAGATGCTCTCTTTAGCTTAACTCTGATACCATGTTAAGGTTTAAGCTATTATTGAGTTTCATTTCATTTCATTATATAACAATAGCATAGATAAGATCACTGAGAAAGACACAATCACAAGAAACACATCATTTATCTCGGGAAACCCTCATGGGGGAGAAAACCCAACAAAAACTTCCTTAATATAAATAGCCAATACAATGCCAAGAGATAACTCAAACAAATACAAAAAGTCCTCTCTAAGAATGCACCTCTCTCTCTTCTTTCTTCTCCAACTGCAGCTTCGAACTTATGCTTTGATGATCAAGTGAGTGTGTGTCCAAATGAGGTGCTAGCCTCTTTATTTATACAATCTGGCAGGTGACTTTTCACTGGCAGGGCCGACTTCTCAATTTTGTTGGTTATAACCACCTTTAATTAATTTTGGGGGTCGACTTCTCATTCTGCCTATTACAATTAGGGATTGACCAATCCGCAAAAGGGGATTTGGTCATTTACAATACCTGCCATAATCAATCCGCAAAAGGGGATTGATCTAATGAATAATATATCAATAATAAATAAAATACTCTTTGTAGTTACATTATTTCAACAAATATTAGGACAGAGAGCCTAGAAGTTAAAGGCCAATGATCCTATTTTTGTATATGTAAACACTCATATCATTAATAAAATGCATCGTTGTGTGTAGACAAACGACGATAAAAGAGTATGGGGGACTGAACTCCACTAGGAAGGTNAAGAGCCTAGGAAAGGGGCTAAGCTAGAGGGCTTATGTCCAAGGGAATATTATAATATTATTTCTAGAAGACTAAGGTATGGATAAATGTCATGTTATTCTAAGTTCCTACGTGAAGGGGAACAAATTACAAGTGGAGAAGAATGAGCTCCTGGAGGGACATGTGTCAATCAGGACACATGCAGTTATATGTGGGGAAAATTATTTCGTTTTCACCAATTCTCCCCATTCATCTTGGCATTCTTACCTTTCACCCTCGTATTGACTATTCTGGCGATGGAGGATTCTTGCCAGTCGCTCCAATTTCGTCCTGCAACCATCACGCACTCCTGGAGCTATACGTGGTGCCTTTCCCAAGCCAATATTGTTCCTTACCTGAACCATTATTGTTTCCATCACCCATAACTTTTCTGTTATGAGCAACATCATGTTCCTTGCATGAACATTGTTGTTGCCTTTCACTTGAATCCGTACCTAGTTAACTTAAGAGCTGGACTGAAGAAACAGGTTGTTAGACCCATGCGTATGAAGAGGTGGGTTGTTAGGCCCGTGGATTGAAGAGGTGGGTTGTCAGGCCCGTGAGAAAATCTCTCTAGGTGAGAGAATTGTTGGGAATTGATTTCCTAAGGGAGCCCAACTACAATGACATTTCTTTGAGACTTCTTGTTCGACATGTCGCTGAAGCCCTGGAAGGGAAGTGGGGAAGTCAAAGGATTGTTGAGCAGAGAAGGGGCACACTTCCTGGAGTGGGATAGGCATGTGGGGAATGAGAGGTTGTAGGTTGTTAGTTTGAGTTGGCTCCTGTGACGAAATCCTTCCTGTTGTATGTGTAGCTTCAACCTGGTTAGAGACACCCTTTTACCTGGGTGGAGTTTAGTTCCAGCTCAGGGGTGACCCACTACTAAGAGTTCTGAGCAGCATGGTCTAAGGATGGGAAGATCGTAGAAGGTCTGCACAAAGTTGGTGGTTTTCTATCAAAGATAAGTATCAATTGTGTGATTAATTTACATGTTGTGTATTTATACATGTGTTTACGTTTATGCACTAATACATGTGTTTTGTAAAATATATTTTGCATGATTCCCACCCTACCCTGAATCCCCTTCCCACCCTAGTTTTGTTTAATACTACGTGCTGTCTTTTGAAAAGCTCGGGGGGCATGCCCGATGTGTCTTTGTAAGGAAGCCGAGCTCACAATTTTTCTTCTGAACGGTCCGAGCGTAAGGGCAACGACAATGGCAGGGGGTTGCAGGTACTGTGACGCAATTTCATGTTTTGAATTCCCATTCTCACATTCTGAAATCCCATTCTCGCAGGATGAGCGCTATTCTGATTCAAAGAAAGATGACAGGGAAGAAGAGATTGCTTTTTTAAGAAAATGGAGTTTTGTTCCGGGGGAATTAACATCACCACCATCAGCCACTGGAGATTATGTTACCCTTTTCTGTAATTCAGATGGATCCGAATTTTTCGCACACACCTTGATATTGGTGAGTTGTTCATATTGTCCTGGATGATAGTAATGGTGATATTGATTCATATCTCTTGTTATTTTAACATGGTTTAATTTTTGTACAGGTGAATAGGTCAGAGGTTTTCCGAAAAATGCTTGAAGAAGTCGATCTGAAGGAAAACGAAACCAGGAAAGTGGTTATTCAGGAAGTTGGTGGACAGAGTCTCAAAGCGTTTCTGAAATTTCTATACAGTGCCCAAGTGAGCTCTGAAGAAATGCATGCGAATTACAGAGAGCTTGTGAAGCTCGCCCATTTCTACCAAGTGAAGTTGCTCCTCGTGAAATTGGACAAATTCATTTGCAATGAGATTATGGACAAATTCATTTGCCATGAGATTGTGAGTAAGAACAACTGTGTCGAAATTTTGAAGATGGCTTATTTATATGACTTGGAGACAACGAGAGAGGCGGCTCTGAATATTATTGTTCGTGATCTCAACGATGAGTTGTATGACATAGCCTTTGAAGAACTGCAAACGGACCATCCCTGGATGGCTCGCGATCTTTCTAAATCTATTTATAAACGGTTGCAGAAAAAACACTAAAATAAAGCATTTACTTTATTGTTTTAGCGAAAGTGATTTGGTTTGTTTTTGGCTAAACGTTTTATTTTTGAGTTTTCTGATAAGAATTGGTTGGAATTAGGCGATGTAAATTTGGACAAAATTTCTATTTTTTGTTGTTTAAATTGTCTATCTGGATGCATAAATAGATTCAGTGTGCTAAAAACCACTGAAACACTTGAATTACACAAACTTAACCACTTAAATCTATAAATCCAACCATTCATCACCATCAAACTAAAAAAAACCAAAAAACCCCAAAAATAAAACGTTTAGACTAATAAGCTAATTCAAACTCCTGTATCTTGTTATATAACATAGTCAAATGACATGTTTTTATTTTATTTAATTCTTGTGTTTTTTTTTAACTTTATTTCTTTATTGGATATTGGATTTTTCGTATATGATGATGGGTGGAATGATGTCCACTCCAAACATGGAGGTTTGGAAACATTATACACATTTTTATTTATTTTTAAATATTTTTCACTTCTAAAATTTGTTGTTAATAAAATATGATTTATTTTTTAATTTTAATATAAACACATTGAATTTTGATTTGGATATTTTCACATCTTAATGCCTAGTCAGTCAACCATGATTATTACTACTCTATTCAAGACACAAACATTGGCTGATATCTAAATACCATTTTAAATTAAATTCTTTACATAGACTGTTATTATTATTTAAACTAAATTCTATACCAACATTTATATCGTTTAAATAATTGATCCAAATTAAATTGTGCACCATTAAGTTGAATAGGAGGAATACTACCTTCCACATAGATCGAAACGTGGAGAGGAGAGAGCCAATTGTGAGCGACTGGCGTGACAGGTCAGTGCAGGAATTGAAATTCGCCCATGCCTATAGAATATTTTCAGTACGAACGATTGGGGAGGCGCAGAGTCTGACCTGGCACGTCACGTCATCTAAAGTACGTGTGACTTGCAATTTGCAAATAACAACTTGAGTGCACAGGCGGGTTCGTGTGCAGAGACGCAACTCTGCCGGTAAATGACGGGAACTAAAGTCGGTGGATGGACGACGAGCAATCAGGCCTGGAATTTCAAATTTATTTTACCTGTCAAATGCAAATTTGATGACAGGTGTTCGTTTTTCATACCTGTCATTTTAAGTTTTATGTAGATTTATAAAACGTCCTGTCCAAATCCCAGCTTCCGCTATACAATCCAGGGTTTGAAAATCAAAAGTCCTATTTCACTGACAGAAGTCGCGCACTGTTTCACGTGGGATTGTGGGTCTGAACATCAAGGATTTTCGCTCGTTTCATGCTGGATTCGAACTACACTTGTTTGGGGGGCCCTCGAAACCGAAACCCCATGGTCGTCATCATCGAAAGGGTTCATGCATATTTTCTCCTACGATGTCGAAGTCAAATGTCGATTGGATTCTTCGTCGTCTGAGTCGAAGGGATTGTGAGAGCTGGATACCGTATCTTATTACCATTGATTTAGTCTATCAGAAATTCCTGACTTTAACTAAAATTGAAATCCAATCAATCTGTCAAAGCAGAGAGAATTTCAATCGATCAATCGCGCCTATTATGAAGACAGAGCAGAGAGAAATTCATATATAATAAAGGTCTCCCGTAGTAATTAGGCCCAATAGCCAGGTGTATAAAGATAAACAGAGGGGCAAGGACCTAGCATTCAGAGCTTTCAGCACAGTTTTGAGTTTGCAATTATTTAAAAGACCCCGTCACCAACCTATTAACCTACTCATTATGTACCAGACGGCCTAGACGCTTACATAAAATATTTATTTTTATTTTTAAATCTTCGTCAATGTTAAAAATAGGGATTTAAGCCAATAGCCCCGGAAAGCCTACTCATTACAGACCTAGGCATTTACATAAAAATTAAAAGAAGCGGCACATTTTCACCGAAACATCTCTCCGTCGGATATTTTGAACAGAGAAATCGATTTGAACAGAGAAATCGAGGTTAAAATGTGAGAGAAATGGTGCATTTCACAAAAACTCATCTAG